>CM043015.1:91525408-91577199 GCA_023690525.1 Holotrichia oblita
ATTTTATATCTTTTACTCAGTTCGGATTTATTGCCGGCAAATCTACATGCGATGCTATTTGTCACGCACTTACTGCAATATAGAATAATTTACACAAGAAGGGTGCTGTTGCGAGTATATTTTTCGATCTAACTACAGTTTGCGACGTCATTGATCATTTAGTGTGAATAAGTGAAATGCAGGCATTAAAGATTTATAGACTAGCTAGTGACTTACTTCCTTCTTATTTGAACTGTAGAAAAACGAAAATTATTCTATCGGCGGATGGGAATAACATTAGACAAAATATCTATTCCTCTGTTATCGAGATTAATTGTGGTGTCTCCCACCACCACTACCGCTAGCTCAGACATATGAAAATTTATGAGAAGTAGACTTTTATTTTATCTTTTGTTTATCACTCAAAGCTACATGTTTCTACATAAGGTACATTAAAACCGTGAAACATAGTCGGATGTATTTGTAATTATAAACTACAAATTAGTTCAAATGTTTTTATTACAAAACTAGATATACACCTATATATGCAAGTTCTCATTGTTCTATTCTAATTGATTTAAAGGCAATGCAATGACCATTTTTATAAATTGATTTACTATTTGAGAAAATGATTGTCGTCTATTTAGACTTTTATTAGGCACTATTGTGTAGTTTCATGTTATCCGTCTACAACATACTAAATTGCAATTTATTTCGTGTTCCCTGTTCGAGCTTATACACATCCAATAATGTATTTTTATCGCTTATTTTTATGCGTTGAATCTACATATGGTTTGCATTTTATTAGTTTGGAAGAATGCATATGTGCTACATATAGGACTAATTTTGGTTCTTTACAGTCAATAACTGCTTCAAATTAAATTGAAAAGCGAAACGATTTAATGGATGAGAAATTTTGACTTTCATTAGACATTTGGTAGTTAGCGTTTTTTGCCGGTGGTTAGAAATTGCGATTTTTATATTCGTTAGTGTCTACTTTAAGAATCAGCAATAAAGACTTGCGCCTACTTGCGCCTTTTTAAAACATTAGATTTCAACAGAGCGCTATGTAAAAAGTCTCTTTTTTCTAGAGCGGTGTAGGCATCGTTCCTAAACATTATTCTTCGAGTTTACCTGCATATAGGCATACATATTTTGCTAAATACGCTATTCATATTGGAATACGTTTAAAGTATATGTATACCTATATATGTAGGTGTCTAGTAAATTTTATTTGTACTTAATTAATTATCTATTTATTGATAATGCGTGATAATGTTTACCCATAATAATAACATCTGCCGTAAACCTCAATAATAACGTTTATCTTCGAAAAATATTATTTTATCTGTGGTGTGATTAGTTTATCATTTATATTCGTCAATATTTTCTATATAACGCGTTTGTCGATTTATATAAAAGGATTGAAATTAATTGTACATCATATTACCACTAGTAAATGCACCGCAAATTACTACAGTAACAAAATTGTCTGGGCAATATAATTTCAAAGTGAAATAAAATGGTTATATCAATCAAAGTAAACGAGTTGTGTATGGCTTTCATCACACAAGAAATCTCAACTGCCGAAAAATTTTTAAAAGATAATTACAATCTAACCGAAACACAATTTACTTGTGCCAACTCTAATATACAAAAAACTTTATTGCCCAACTTTAAAGTAAAATGGGCTGCGGCATCATGAAAGAAAGATCGATTTATCGTCAATAACCAAGATTGGCTAAATAAGGAATATGTCATTGATTTTGACAATACGGACGGGTCCACACCAGAAATTTCTATACCATCTGGAACACAAAGAGGTAGACCATGCAAAGATTATGAAGAATCCTCCGAGTCTACAAAGAAAAGGAAAACTACAAAAACGATTCGGTATTCTGGAGTAGATCAAATTACTTTCTCATACTTACAAGCATTGAGATCAATTGGTGAAATTACAAATGGAAAAAATATTAAGAAAGCAAGGTATTTGTCCCCTGAATTACAAAATGGTCTATTGAATTGGCTTGACAATGAAGGTCAAGATGTAGTAAGTTTATCAAAAGATGAAGCCTTAACTATGTACATAGTCTTAAACATACTCAGGAACAAATATCAGTTATTAAAGACGGTTGTAGATGAGAAAAGATGCAAAATACTTCCATCCTACAAAAGGATTGCAGATGCTAAAAGGGAATGTTATCCTGATGGGATAACTGTAACAGATACAAAAGCAAGTGTTATACTTCAAGATCTTCTAAATCATACAGTAAGAAGGATCCTAAAAATTGACTATGTTGATATGTCAAATATCTTACAAATGATATTATACGTGAAATGGCTGTGCGATGGATCATCAGGACAGGTAAAGTATAAAGAAGTTTTATCTGGTGAAAGTAAATTTATTTCGAGATGCAAACCTTTTTATTGCTTCTTTAGTTCCTCTAAAGTTAGTTGATTCTGAAAACAGTAAAGTAATACGGGAAAATCTGACACTTTCTTCCAACAGATGTTGTCGTCCAATATCAATTGAGTTTACTAAAGAAACTCCAGCAAAAACAAGGAAAGTTATTTTAGGCAATGAAAATGAAGTTTCTGCGCTTCAACCTACCCAGGTGGTTATTTCTAAACAAACAACTGTTTCGGTAAAACACGAACTAATTTTGACGATGATTGACGGTAGGGTAACGCAAGTGTTGACTGATACACCTTCTTCTTCGGCTTGCACAATATGTCTCGCAAAGCCATCTGAAATGAATAATTTGGAACTTGTTAGAAGCAAACAGGTTAGGCAAGAAACTTACAGATTCAGACTTTCAACATTACATTGCTGGATTAGATTTATGTAATGTATATTACATATGTATTTCCTATAACTTACAATTGGTACAAGTGGAAAAAAGAGAAAGTAGGAAACGAAAGAAGAAATACAAAGAAAATTCAAAGACGAGCTTGAGCTGATATTCGATAAACCACGTCAAGGTAGCGGAAATTCGAATGACGGAAATACTGCCAAAAGGTTTTTTGTTAATTACACATGTACTGCTAATATAACTGGAGTAAATGAATATCTGATCGAAAGATTTTACATACTTTTACAAACTATGGCCAGCGGAAAACCTATCGACGCAAAAGAAATTCGGGAAATACGCAAGAACAACAGCGGAATATTATGTAGAAGCGTACGGATGGTACTATATGCCAGCTTCTGTTCATAAGGTGTTAATCCATGGAGAAAACATAATAAAACATCTTGCCCTGCTACCATTGGGACAGCTTTCAGAGGATGCCTAGGAAGCACGAAACAAAGATTATAAAAGTTTTCGCTTACACCATGCTAGAAAATGCTCCCGATCGTCAACAGATGAAGATGTGCTCCACACCCTCATGTATACTTCCGATCCATATATTTCTAGTAAACGTTGGTCTCAAGCACGAAAACTTATGGGATTAGATGATAAAGTTCTGTTACAAAATTGTGTAGAATCGGAAGAAAGTGTAAACAGTGAATAGAAAAAAATTTTCTGTGAATTTATTTTTTTTAACACTGCATAATAGAAAAGCCTAAAATGTTTTTTTAATATTATACGCGTTTGCCCCACAGTGCGCCGCTTGGTATGAATCGGAATTCGAGTCAAGTAGTATACTGGCAGCAATTGATCGTAGTCGTATGATTCGTACCATTTTACGAATTCTTATAATTATATACGTAACTTATATGAATCATTTCCTTCATACGGATTCTTATATCTTAGAGTTAGTCAATAGGTACGAAACTAAATAGAAGTCAAGCAGTATATTTGTTTCATACTTGTAAATTGTAGGTATGTTACGAACAGTGTCGTATAGGATGTCTCAAATAGTTTGTAGTCTAATCAGTAGCATGAATATGAATCGTTACTATTTATACCACAGTGGTGTATTATGATTTCATAAACATATTCGTTCGCTAGCTTTTATAGTTAGTGTTAGTTCGTGTCCCTACATATAAAAGCGCAAAACGAAATAATTCTTATCGTATTTTTACGTAGCAAGATAGACTATTTTCATGAATGTATCGATGTATTTAGGTTTGCTTATTTTACTGAAATATAAATCTTAATTAATACTATTTTAAAAGATCATTAGTATCGTATCATCGTTCACACTAATTAGCATTCTTATCACCAGAACGATACGAATCCTGTCGCTAGTACAGAGAGTCATGAATCATCGCGAGTCGATACGCATCTTTTCGGTACGAATCATATTATACGAATCTTTTATTTTAGGACTCATTTGGATTCGAATCACTAAAAAGATTCGAATCGCCCATCGCTAAGATACATACGCAGGACATGCTTCGAGCGTTATCGGATTTACGGTCGGCGACAGCACGGCTAGCTGGCCGAAGAATATAGCAACCTTGAATTGCAAATTAGTATGCAATCGAGGCATATATAAATATGTTAGGATCAGTAGGCACACTTAACCGTCCAATGGTGAATATAGTGCGTAAATTTTTTCTTGTAATTTAAATTAAATGCAAAATTGTATGCGTACGCCGCTGGTATGTGTCGGGAATTGGCCAAGTTTATATACATACAACTAGATAATACTAAATTTTCCATATTGCTACTAACTCTAACGTTCTTCATTGTATCTGGGTTGTTCTTTAAGTTTATTCAAATATAATTTAGATTATACATTCCCATCCGTTTTCTAGCACTACAACCTGCATTTATCCTTCCCAACATATACAGAATGGTGCAGTTAACTTTCTTCTGAAGGTTATGGCTTACTTGCCAACAATAATATTACAGAATGGACGGATAATACAGTAACAAAATTTTAGAGCAATGTGCTACTATATATACTGTTCAACACAAGTGATATAAATCAAATTTGTATTCTATTAAGTGGAACATCATATATATTCTTTAAACATTTTGCTTGCTGAATAGACCAACTTTTGAAAACAATAGATTTATTGTAAAATTTTGTTGAAATCACTGCTATATTTTTCTACAAAACGTGATGACATTTTACCTAACTCCAACTTTTGAAGAATGAACGCCTACCTCTTCTTACTGGAAGCGCGATGTTAAAGACTTAAATAAACAAGTAGGTATTGTATATTGTATTTTATTATCATTTTATGGCATAAACTGCTTCTCTTACTTTACGAACATATTTTCTGTATGCATTCGTTATTTTTTCACTTTCTTTTACGGCTTAGGGGTGGAATTTAAAAACACGGAAGAACATGTTTGATTAGTTACGTCGAAGAGTATTATTACCAAGTTTCCAGAAAATTTGAGATTAAGCTGTAACAAGTTATTATTAACAAAGAGGGTGACGTATAATTATAGATAACGTATAAATAATGTTCAGATATAAATCGACAGTAGGTTATGCTTAAAAAATAATACTTGTGAGTTCTTTCCTTTAAAACTAGATATTATTCTTAACTTTCTTAACTAACTAACTAACACTATGTCTATTAAGCAATACTTTACTTTGACTTTTTTTACTTTACCTTGATATAGAAAACTTACTAACAGTTATTTGCTACTAATACATCGCTTTTAACACGTTTGATCCGCACCTTCTTCTTTTTCATAATACATACCCCTGTCTAGTTACACATACTTTTAACAGGTGTTCTTAATTAAGGAGTATAAATTTCATTCACAGATTTTTTTGAATACCATTAGTAGCAAAGAAAGAAAGTAGCTTATATGTATAGCCTATTAAGAACGCCGGAAAAAAGAAATTCAATTGCACCTACTTACAACCCCATTCACTTCTTTAGCGCATAAGAAAGATAGAGACAATTTAGAGACTCTGGCAAAGAATTAAAATTATAACTGTTATATTATTGTTGTAATTTCAATGAAATTTCAAGACAACGAACTCTTAAAAGGTGTTTAAATATTTATCTAGCGATACTTCTGAATTAATTTCGAGTTCTTAGGTACATTTCGAGGTGATCCCCGAAATTACATAAAAGAGAAACTTTTAAAATTACGTGTCAGACATAAAAATTTCGTTGCCGGAATTCTACTATTACTAAAGTGAAACAGAAAAGGAAATTTTGACTGGCTTCTGAAAAGAGAGCCTTCTCAAATTTAACGATATTTGATTACATTGTGTACGGGCAACAAACAGGCAGTTGAAAGTCAATTCAGGACTTAAAATAAAATTATCTACTTTCTTGCTTTAACCGGTAAAATCGTTGCAGTTATGGCTATAAAATTGTTCACACTTTACACAATTTAGAAACATCTGTAAATTATGACAGGAAATAACATGTATGCAGCAATAAATCTACTAGCATTACTTTGTTTTGAAATTTAAACTGATATATTATTAAACATACAGTAGTATTGAGTTTATATTTTGGAGAAAATTTATCCGAATTGGTTCGTAGTTTAGACGAAATTTATTGCCGTAAAGCTGCAATTACATGCACCTGTTCAGTAATAAATAATCAAGTGTGGCTAACAGGTGTAGCTACCTCATATTAATAAACTCTACGAATACAACAGAGACACAGATTTCCGAATGAAGCTTATTATCAACGAATTATATTGTTCTTTTCTTTATTACACAAAATCTTGTAACACAAAGATGTGACTATGTCAGTATTATAATTATCATTTCCATTCTATAAAATTAGATATATAGATCAAATATATAGAAGTAGTTTCACAAGTCTTAAATCGATCTACAGCCGCCGACACAATAAGTCTTGTAGTTGACGCAAGCGTAATTTTCAAACACGGAATTTTCGTATAACCTGTCCTCTTCATAGACCTAATCTACAACTGATATTGCAACTTATGAATTATTATTAAAATTTATATTCCTTCCCTAGATTAAACCATTACCCGCTCCCAGATCTCCGTATTTAGATCACGAATGAAATGTAAGATCTACCACATTAGGAGTAATTTTATCTCATATTTATTTCGCTTATAAATGATTGGAAGAGAAGATAAAACCTCTGATATTGGATACTGAATTAACAATGTCGGGGTTATCTAAATCTATCGGGGTTTCACTAAACTACACCGCAAGAGTTGCAGTGATAGCCAGACAAGTAATACAGCTTACGGAGTCACTGCAACTAAGCACCCACCACACATTAAAAAAAAAATCTCAAACCGGAACTCGCAAAGATCTATCTACAATAGAGACTAGGCAAGTCATGAGCCATTTGGAATTTGAAAAAAAGCGCAGCAAGTATTTCTTCCTTTTACGTTCGCTGTTGCCTTCTCTTGTAATGAAATGCAAAATATTCCACTCTTTAATCGAGATCCTAAAATTTGATTTTTGTTTGTTTAAACCCAAATCCCGTATCAAGTCATGGAAATTTGGTTGAGTAATGAAATGTGATTCGTTATAAGGAACATACGTCAGATCGCTGGACACATTGAAAACATTTTTATCTTTATACCTTCCTCGTCCATGGAATCTGCAAAAGAATTTGAATGCATTGAAGTTGGAAGCTCACAATCAGTTGAAGACAGTTTCCATACAGATAAAATATCTAGATACTGTTTATTCCTGTTCTAAAATTCTTCAATTTTTACAAGACAGAAGTAACAGTGCATGACGTGATTTGTTGGTTCATTCCAAATCAACGGACAGGATTTCAGAAGAATAGTTTCATTATCGCCTTGATAAGGACAGTGTTGCCGTAGAAACGCGTCGGTGTTTAGTTAAAACTTTTTTGTGTTTAGTGGGTTGAAGTGGTTAGTGTTCTACTTCTGCACCAAGAGATCCAGTGGAGAACTTCAGAAGAATTCTTGTTTTTGTTTCACTTAGTTAATTTGATATAACACGAAATACAGCATATATGTAGTACCCATGCTTTATTTTAATTTTTAATTTTGAAGCCAAAATATTGTTCATAAGATCTTTTCAGTTTATGTGAAAGCCGTTAAGGCTCTTTTGCAACTTTGTAACACATAATCCACAAAAACTGTCCAAAGAATTTTACAGCCTCTTGCACGGTTTTCCATTCTTGAAAATCACACACAACTTTCTTAGCTCAGTGAAAGTTCATTGACATTTCATTTGTCTCTTCCAGACCGCCTCAACAACTAAACAATAAATTAATCACTCCGCGGCCTACAGTCTTTATATCTGCACATATCGATTTTAGAAGTTTCCAGTTTAGTATATTCCGCGATGACTAATTTATTACAATTGTCTACTTCTCTCTAGAATGCGTGTCGTCCTATCCTTCGTAGTTACCGCCGCACTTCATGGATTAGCCGCGAACGTACTCGAACTTGTTACAATACTTTTTCAATTTCACATTTTACGTTTATCTTACTGAAAAAAGATAAAAATATTATTTTTAAACCGTGACGTGATACCCTATATTATATCTACTTCTATGTTAGAATACAGTTTTTATGCTTAAAACTAATTACTACAATTTTAGATTGTTATGTCAGTTATATCATAGCAGTTAGACTCCTAGCCTAACTGAGAAACCGTAGTGGTAGAGGCCACAATAAATTTTTAGGAAAAAGGGTTGCACCGACCACAGTTATTGTTCATGGAATATACACAACTGGAAATCTTACTAGAATTAAAGTAATATGAATGTACTTGGTACTTGGTCGTTGTAAAACTTTCAACTTATCAATTTGACAAATCTTGTAGTCTACGACAGTGAAAGCACAGACACAAACCTAGTAGTTTATAAAATACTAAAAAAGGGTGTGTAAAGTTATTATGCTAATTGTTTTCTCTGAACGTTAGTGTGTTCGAACATATGATACATTCAGTAATGCTCAGTAACATAGCGTGTTATTGATTTTAATTTGATTATCTATATTCCTGTTCTTCTGTATTGCTGCTGTTTTTGTCATTTCTTTACTTCCGTAAAAATCGTGGACAGTACATGTTTACCTTCTATATTTGCAGCGCAATTTATGGTGTAGTAGCTGCTGAACAGCTTGCAAAGAAAAGTCTAAATATACAAACATATATTCGTACAACGTAATTATAAATCACGAACACCAGCTTCTTAGTAGCCTTCATCGTATTCACTATTGTGAAAAATGTAACGAAGTATTAAGAAATGATGTATTAGATGTCGATTTTTTCTCTTAATTACATATTTATTGTTAGTAAGTATAATATTTTATAAATTACATGCAAGAAAACACTAGAACAAAGCACGTTGACAATACATATATTGAAACCTTTATGTAACAAAACAAATATGAAACTAAATTAGAAATAATTAATTTTAGAAGATAAGTAGTAATAGTAAAGATTTCTCTCTTAAATTTTATTTTACTTAATACTATACACGAAAGTAAGTGTCGATGTAGCTTTTCAGTGATTATTTTACGTATCATAACTGTACGTTATAATTCCTTTCCTATATGTAACTATAATTGTGCTTGTGTTTAATTAATTCAATTAATTTGTAACTATAGCATGTACTGTAAATACTTATCTGTATAGTAACTTGTAACTGTAAATACAATGTACAATAGGCACAGCTCTGACGCGGTCTCTACTCTCCATAGAAAATACCTACGGTAGATGACTAAATCCAGCACTACCAGCTGAAAAGGAATTTATATACCCCACATAACAAAATATGTCAAAGGGATGAAGATTCACTTCTTCACGATACTTTATATACTATGCCTATAAAAATACTATTACTATAAATGTACTACTATAAAGTAGATATCGGGTCACTTTGATTGCTCCCATAGGCTTGCTGAATAGTTGGTGAGGCGATGAGCATGTTCATTATTATTATATCGTATCAATACACATACTTATATACATTGTTAGATATTTTTAATGCACGTTCAAAATATATGTACAGTGATATACTTTAGTACTGACTCAAAGTGCCATAAAACTTTATAAATATAACCCTTATGTACGACGATATATAGCCGACTGCCCGCGAGGGGGCACATCACTGTACATGCATAAAACTATTATAAAATTACTATAACAATAAAACTGAGTGTGTATAGCATGTATTTTCCCTATATTCATTAAAAAGGAGAATTCAATGATGTAAGCATACAACAATAACAGGCAATAACGCGGCAAGAGCTAAACGCTCGAAATGAACCACTTAACAGAACGAATTAACGTCATTCAAGACAATAAGAGTAATAAAAATGCTAACGCGGTCAACACGCTTTGTTTGTCTAATTGATTATTATATAATATTTCCAAATAATGCTGTAGACTAGTTATTAATTCGAACTAATTAAATGTGAAATCCAAGAATTGTTTTCAATAGAACGTTCCATCGTTGAATAAACCGTAAACATTCACGGTTTATCGTTTACTTATCTAACTGGTTGAAACCCTGAAATGCCAAGCAATTCTAGAAACTTTATGGGACGCATTCCCAGAGTGGCAGTATAAAATTTCCAGAATAAATTCCATCAAATGCTTTTTGGTTTATCTGTCGTTAAAGTACTACAAAATCTTACATAAAATCTCGGTATTTCAAAGTTTTTTATTCTGCAACACTCACATTTTTCTTAATTAAACATGCCTATTAAACGATATAATTAGACTGTTATTATCTCTTATAATTAAACAAAAAGTTAATTTGGTATAAGTAAGCTAATACTTACTTACTTTGCCAATCTTAAAAATGTCTATACTCTCGCTATCATTTCATTTTGAAAATTCAAGCTCAGCATGTTTTGCCTGTTTATCTAATGAAAAGGTTTCAAATGCCAAAGCATTTTTAAAAATAACATTCAACAATTTACCTATTTAAAGTAGTACATTAAAATCTATTTAAAATAATTTAGTTAGTTTAGCTGCCTAATACTCAAGCTATTCACCCCCAATTTTTCCCCATAAGAAGAGTCGATTCACTCAGGATTTGACAAAATTTTTATAGATTATGGCAAGCAATTTGTCCCAGCCATGAATTCCTGAGATTCCAACCACTTGTCAGTCAACTGAAACTCCATTATTTTAATTTCTTTCTTCGATAATATATTTTATTAGGTACAATTTCATCTTTATTTTTATCAGAATATTCTGTTAATGTCGTTGTGTAGGCTGTTTTGTTCGTATAGGTGGAAATAAATTCTTTTTCAAAGCTCTGCTGCGCTTGGCTTATGTACACTTGAGGGCAATTTCTGGAATGAATTCTGTTTGTGACGTACATACTTACATATTTTCTGCTTTTAAATTAAGAAAAAAATAATTTGTAATTCCTTTGAAATTTGCGAGCTATTTTTGTCTGCCTACGTAGCTTTCATTTACGATAAGTACGCAATAACAGTCAAATGCAGTAAACACACTAATATATAACTGTTCTAAATGTGATAATTGTCGTAAATTGATATTGATTCATGAGGTTTAATTAAATAACACTTAAAATTCACACTAGCTAACCGCATGATACTTATTATTGGTGGTCATTAAAGGTATTAATTGCGTCCGTAAATAAAAAGAATAAAAAAGAGAAAATTTTGCTTCAATCTATGCTCCAGAGATGTTAGGTAAATGTTGCTAGTTTATTACGATATTATCACAAAACCTCCAATTTGAGACTAGTATGAGCACATTCTAAAAAGATTTTTGAAGAACAGAAGATGTTTTGTAAAGGTGTCGGCCTACATGGTGACATTTATCACAGAAATTTGTCTTCTACACTGCTTGAATTCATTTGTCTGCCATACATTTTAATGGACATCCTAATTTGGCTGACCACTATTATAAAACTCGTATTCAAAATAGATGCTCTTTGCAAATGGATATTGTTTACAAAATGAGACCCTATTAAATGTTCTTTTTTATTTCTAAAAAAGAAGTTTCTGATATATGAAACCAAATCTGGACCACAATGCCACAAAAAAGGTGTGAAACTGAGTTCAACGCCACATATAAAAAAAAGAGAAGTTTTGTATTATATAAGCCCAGCTATTTTTTGTTAATAGTCGTACACAATTGTTAACCAATTACTACAGATAACTAACAATTGATCGATAGTCGCAGTCACGGGTCGATAGCCCTAGTGGTTAAGCGTCTGACTATAGTTGTGACGGGAGAATAGGAGCCGGGTTTCAATTCTCCAAAAGGATCGTGGCATTTTCCCGGAGAATTGGAATCCGATAGACGCACCATCGCTCTTAGGAGCAAAGTGGTTATCAGCCCGACATTATAAAAGGCAATATAATGCTGTCACAAAGCCATTTTGTCACAATTATACACACACAAAAACTACACCGCGAGAGTTGGAGTGCTATTGAAGTCAAGCGCAACTAAGCACCCACCACATGTTAAAAAACTATTGTTATTGTGATTCGCTTTAACAGTATTCACTAAGAATAATGTCTACTTGATTTTTGAGACGGTGACTATAATATTCAATGGTAAATTTTGTGTTCAGATAGTTCTGCGTCTTATAGACTCATTTTATGCACTCTAATTTTGGTTCTAGCTCCCGATGATGTAAGTCTCATCGCTTTCTACTATACGAAATATAATCCTTTGCATTTTTTATGTGTTGTGGGTGCTTAGTTGCAGTGACTCCGTAAGCTGTATTACTTGTCTGGCTATTACTGCAACTCTTCCGGTGTAGTTTGGTGTATGTAAGTTGTGTTCAAATGGCTTTGTGACAGCATCATATCGCCTTTTATGATGCCGCGCTGTTAATCACTTTGCTCCCAACAGCGAATGGCAAGTCGATCGGGATTAAACTCTCTGAAAAAATGTCACCGTCTCTCCAGAGAATTGAACCCCGGCACCTATCGCCCTCTCACAACGATAGTCAGCCGCCTAACCACTGCGGCCATCGACCCGTAACCAAATTGTTTCGAGAAATTTATGATATAACCAGTTTCAATTTTGTTTCAATCAACAATCTTGAAGCCATCTTGTTGGATTTCAGTCATTACTAGTTTATCATGTAGAATTGCTGAAATGCTTGTTTCGGATGCAGTTGGCGCTTTAATAATGACAGAAAGTTTCAAATAACGATGTTCGAGAAGTATTGCTGTCACTTTGCCGCCAATACCAAAACTTCGACTTCGGCATTTGAAGACCTTTCGCTGCTTAAAGTTCTCATCACTGGATTCAGTTACCTTGCCTAACATTAGTGCTAGTCTATAAGAAAGACGTTAAAATTAACCCGTCGCTATAAATGCAACAATTGACCTCACATTTGACAAAAAATACAAAATTGTTGTCACTAATGATCGTTATTAGGCAACGCACAATTTGTTGCTTCTTTAATGGTAAAGTAGTAAAAGTAATCTTCTCTAATTATGTAAAAAAAAACTTTGATGGAATACAATTTACAAGGATCATTCTGGTAAATAAATGAAATAAACAAAAAAGTATGAATTAATAGGAGATGATCTTAAACGAGTCCGTGTACCTAGTCAAGTAGTAATGTGTACCTTTTCTTATTTATTATTTAATAACGGATGCAATACACACATTTTTATCAAACAGCGGTTGTAACATTTCTTACGCTCAGAATGAAAAGGGTACATGTATGTATGTATGTCATAGCCGCACGAAAGATAAATTCATATACATACATTACAAAACACACGAAATATTCTTTTTTCTCTCTGGTTTGAAACAACTAAAGAAAAATGTGATACCTTCTGATAATTGGGCTGCTGATGTTGGTAAAATAGTGAATGAGAATCTAGTAAAAGAACATCTTACGGATGATGTGTTCAAAGAATTTGACTTTTACACTTGCAATTAGTACTACAGGCTGAATCTGGAACTGATATATTCCGGAAGAAGCTATAAATTAATGTATGGGTGTGTCAATTTACTGAAAAAAGTTTTGCCTATTTTGTTGTTGTTTTGGTGATACCAGTTTCTTATCTTATTTCAATTGTGTATGATAGCATAAATGTTAGATATATAGACATATTCATAAGTGTTATACAATAGCAAAAATTTACAGTGAACTTTAGTAATTTTTATTTTCATTATTGTGTTATAAAAATCCTGTATCAGTTATATTATATCCATCACTGATTTATTCGCGCAACCTGTGCACATATGACATAATATACTTTTCTCCTTCTAGCCGAACTATACTAGCTAGTATTTTGTTGTAATTATGTATTGTTTCTATGTGCCCTAGCTACTAGCTACACAACACCAAAAATTATTAAATTAATATTACGCAAACGGCCATTTTCGTTTGAATTTGAAATTCCTAATTTATACCCATTTATTACCAAAACTATGAAACTATATCACAAAATATACGACCTTGTACTTAATTTCTATTTCCAATTTTCGCGTAATATTCCATAATGAAATTCTTAATATACGTAAATTAAACGTAAGTTAGGAGGTGTTTTGATTCAATTTTCCTACGCCTCCGTCTCGAGAGAGAACGTCAAGAGGTGTTAATTAGTTTTTAATTTTCATCATGTTTATAAACGCAAAATTTGGAATAAGATTACAATGGATTACATTTCGAATGCAATTAGTCGAAAAGGTTCCATATTTATCTTTAATCATGTAACGTTTCATTTTTACAAATGGAATGTAAACCAAATATACATATTTACATGTATATCTCTTTGAAGAGGAAGTGTTTGCGATAATTGTTATTAAACCTTTCAAATTTATTCGTTTAACAGGAATTAATTATGTGCGCAGCTTATAACGCAGAAAACATATAGCTTTCAAATTAGTCTAAACCAATACACGTAATCTTCAGTATTACCGTACGGTATTTATACATGTATAACTATAAACTTAATATTGTTCGTAGTATATCTGTCTAATTGTAATATAATCTGCACAAGTTCGCCTTAGATAGACGTTACGGTTTGTATTAAAAGGTAATAAACCATAATTTTTATAGTTACAAGAAATTCTTCCTTATTGCTAAATACTCAACCTACTATAGAATCCACGAAAAAATAAACAATGTTTCGATTGCAACTATAATTCCTAATAAAAATCTCAACGACACAGACTGCACATGAAAAGAATGACAGCACACTCAATTCCACTTACGTATTTTCATCTCCGTTTGGAGGCTCGATGTAAGACAAAATTTATTGCAAGTTGTAACGAATACAGTTCAATTCGATTCTGCAAAGTTAAACGCGATACTACAGTATAATCCACAAAAATTGCAGATGAACTACGGGGAACCTAAGAAAGTAATATGTTCACGCGATTTAATAGAAGGTTTTACCGGTGAGATGTGATGAAACCAATCTCATCAAGCTCTTCCATTTTATAAAAAAAACTATAACGGCCGGTGGCAATTGCTCTAGAGTTAACCGTAAACACAGCACACATTACTTTCCTATTTGCGCGCCTGTTTTATAAAAATGGAAATATTCGTTTTATAAAATTTTGCGAAACAAAGTCCAGCCTAGTAATGCTAATCCATAATTTTCGAAATAGCAGAAATCAAATTAGTAAAGTTTTCGAAAACAAAGAGTCTTTGAACTTTTCAATACAGTCGTAACACTAGTCTTGTTCTAATTACTGCGGAAATATTTCAAAAGATCGAAAATAGTGATGATTGTAACATTGTATTATTGCAGTACAACTATAATGAAATCTGTTCAATAACAGAAGATACACAAATTATTTTTATTTTATGGTAACTCAAAATTGGTGAAAATGGCATGGTCAGTCTAAAGATGGAATTCAAGTTGCTCATGCACTTCAAGTATTGTAAGTATGAAAATGAATAACAGTAAGGAAGAACTGTGAATTTCAATAACTTTCAGCGTATGCTCTTCAATCTATTTTATTTAAATTTAATGTTTGATAAACACGAAACAACATAGTTTTCGATCTAGACGTTCCACTATCACGACCAAGTAGTAATTTTGAATGACATCTAGTAACGTTGTTAGACCTCACTAACATAGAGCGTTTGATCCTGTGAATTGTGTTCGACACCAAGTTCGAAGCCGTGAGTTTGTGAGAACAATACAAAATCGACATAAATAACAGTAAGGTACATCTCAAGAATTTATATTGACTCCACGTTTGTGCATACATAGTATACACAAATGACATATTTGCATAGTCGGTATGAACAATGCATGTGGAATGTGTAATGTTGCAACATACATAGCGGGACCCTTGAATTGCAAATTAGTATACAGTCGTGTATACATATTCCACGATCGGTGAGCTCGCTTAATATAGTGCATAATTTTTTCTTATAAATTTAATTGAATACAAAATTGCATGCGTACGCTGCTGGCATGTGTAGCAAATTTGCCACGGCTAGTAATGTGTGTTAACGACATTAGCATTACAAAGCGTAGTGCTGACTTGTAAGAATCTTAGGTTTATGTAAGACAATAATCCAAAGCATACGCCCTAGATATGCTAATGATGATGTGATCTTAACGAACAGGAGGCAGATGTAAACCGGGTAATCGTTGAATGGCTTAAATATAATAGTGAGAACTCTGACTTCTACTTCCAAAAACTTTGTGCAAAATGTGTTACTCAATGAGTTGGATAATATTCCAACTGAAATCCTACGAAAATTAATTCAGAGAATGCCATTGGTGGTGCAAGTTGTTTCCCACGCGAGCGGTGGTTTCTTTGATGAAAAGCATATGAATATTTCTCGTATAAAAACTTTAATCCGAGAGACTGTTTTCAATTTTTTTCAATTTTTTTGTTTGAGTTGAATCCGCTTTTTTGTGGTTTTTTTTTTTGTAATTTTATCTCTTCACGAAACTTTTATGAACGGTCACCTATCTAATATCCAAATAAACAGTAGAGCCAAAAAAAAATTATTACTATTGGTCCTTTTATTCATCCGTCTATCTATAAATCTTAAGAAACTATCACAGGTATTTCATGTATTCCGTTAGAATTCAAGGAAGAAAGTGTTTCATTATTTGTTACAAATTAAAAGTAGGTTATTTGACATAAACACACATAATTACACGTTAATCTGCCTGTCAAATGTTGAATATATATACCTATTTTTGTGTGTAGAAATTCTGATGGCTGTCCCATTTTCGCTTAAAGAGGTTCTAAGCAATGGAATCTTATAATTAAGGTTGTGCATTTCGGTAATTGGAGTTGGCATACATCGTGCAGCATTGTATCTTTTAATAGGGTTAGGTTTTTTACTATAAAATTGTTTTGTTTATGGGATAGTCAAGTACAAATGAATGCATCTCACTGTGAAAATATGATACTTGATACCAATGCACCATACAGATTGAATTTTTGTGAGCTAATTCTAGTCACATTAGTATCTACTAAAAGTATAGAAGTACTTATTTGTAATACATTGGTTATATAAAATTAAAATTTTCTATACCAAGTTTTGTGGAACATATAGCCATAGATCACCTTAATATCTCCTATATAGTAAACCTTTTATGTCAACGAAGATATACAAGTACTTGGGGCTATATAGCACCAGAAGTTGCCAATTGTCATTACTAATACTTGCTGAAAATGATGTACATATTATGAAAAGTGATTTTAATATAAAAGCGAAGAATTTTTACCTCCCAATTTAGAATATAAGGGAAAACTGGCACCGACACAGGAAATGTATCTAGTGAAATAGGATAAGTTGGCTTTAATTCTTTACGAAAACAGACGAAAGGAAGCTACCGTAACATAATTAAACGTTGTTGAAATAAACTTGGAGTTTTATGTATCTACTTCATCAGTACTTCGTCTTACGACACTCACCTCATTATCACTAACACATTTTTTAACTGAGAACAACTCTTGTTTTACAAAGATGCCACATTCACAAACACGCAATTAATGCCATGAAAAATTTACTAGTTCTAAATATTTTAGAACCATACACATGTGCTAAATATTACGTACATATTGTATGTGTGTATGTAAGAACAAAAACAAAAGAAAACTTACGTCAGCCAATACTGCGACAAAGTTGATGTATACAAAATATTTGATTATTGTAGAGCGTCTTTTACAAATTAAGCAAACGTGAAGGAACATTGTCAAGGAATGCGTATTTTTTTTGCGTAGGTACTCAATTGGCGATACTTCTAAACCATCTGCAAAATTTATTAATTTACTTTATATCTACAATGTTATATTCAAGATGTTTTGAATTACCTGTAACATATGCGCAATTTCTACACACTACTATTACTTAAAAAAAATTAAGAAGGAGATACTTTTCACGACAATAGTGTTACGACAGTTGGTTTTTCATGTAAAATTCTTCAGGCTTTGTTGTAGTATACCTTCTTTATTTATGCTTTTTCATTTAATAAATTGTTGAGATTTCTATCTATGCGAAAAATACTACAACTGCTTCTAGAAAAATTGTCGCCAAATGTGTCAAACCGAGTAATTAATTGATTAAAAATCCATTTCTTTTTTAAATATTATCATGCAAGTAAGAACTTTATAACACTCTGTATAGGATACATGTATCTGATCTAAGGATTCTGTACATTAGTTTACAAAGTTCGCAAGCAGTTTATAAACTGCTTGCAATTGAAATTGTGCATCCTAAGTGCACTTACGACAACTTTGTATTAATTCTATATAATACATAACTATAGATGTATTCTTGATTAACAATTACTGCCCATTAGCTGTCATAAGAAGCCTGGACAGACATCCATACTAGTACATGCCTGCTCATCTAAGCCAATAAGCTCAATTTGAAATGTTCCCCTTTGTTAAATGCTTTCCACTAGTTCCCGCAACTTCAAGGGTTACCGCTTATAAATTCGTAAATGGCTTCCATAGCTTAGTAACCTGTTTGATAATTTAATATTTTAAAGAGTACCGCACTAAATGTTTTATTGAAGTTGAATTATTAGTTTAAATATTACCTCTAAATATTAAAAAGTACTCCGTCTTTTATGCAATAATAATTTCTGCATGTCGGAAAGGCAACTTTTAATGGCCGCTTTAAGATATACCAAGTTAGATAGTAAATTATTAAGTATATTATGAACAATAAACTGGTAATAAGAACAAAATTGCCATAAACCCACTGATTACGGCTTCTCTGTTTGTGCAACCATATTATTTTTGCAATTTGGCGGTTATTGGAATGTGCTATATCATTCGAGAATGAATTGAAACCGTTACGGCATATACAGGGTGTTTCATAATATATGCGCAGGACTTCAGGATGTGATAGGTTGTCCAAAAATTTGAACAATAGTTCCTATCAACTTACCCTCTAAGTTGTGCGCGAAAAAAAAATTAAGTCATAATTGGTGAAGATTTTGAAGGAGTAGTGGTTGTTTTTCTCTCCAACTTCTACACCACTGGAAAAAGTACGATTTTGAGACGCCCATTTAAACTGCCAATGTTTTTCAAGGTACTGTTGGTCATGAGCTCTAAAGTTGACCGTTTTCGAGAAAAATCAACTTTTATGTTGTTAATGTTTGCTTTTCTTACTTGTTCTAATGTTTTAGTAAAATAAAACTTTCATTTAAAAAAATTTACCATGTTTTTCAACATAAAAGTTGACTTTTCTCAAAAACGGTCAACTTTAGAGCTCATGACCAATAGTATGTTTTTTGCGTAGAAAACGTTGGCGGTTCAAATGGACAAACAGTTTTATTTACGCCTTGATAACGGCGGCTTTGCTGTTGAAACGCGTCAATGTTTTAGTAAAAACTTTTTTGGTGTTTTGTGGGTTTAGGTGTTATATGTATTTTTTAATGTTTTATTGTTAGAAACTATAAGAGTTAATTTGAAACGGTTTATTAATTTTGAGGATTTAAAACAGGTGATAAGTTAATTTAACATACTTGGTTTCTTGTGTTTCCCGAATCGGATTTAAGTTTGTAATATTTTTGAGGTGGTGTTTACTTTCAAATCTTTTGTAAACTTTGATAATGTACGGTTTACTGTGGCAATTCAATGGCCATACAAGTAAACAGTACATTTAAGTGAAGTTGGGCTTTATTTTTTAATATTCAACTGTATGTTAGATACTTCACTGATCTACTTCTTTTTAACGCCCTGTATAATAGAAATCCGCTATTTAAAAATAAAAAGAAAAATTGTTGTATTCTGCACGTTTTACTTTTAAAAACTTATTGATAAATGAAATTAACGTTAACAGCATAAATAACACTATATAAATCACAAAATAATAACAAAGGAAGAACAGAAAGTAAAGTTTATAAAAACATTAACAACAAATATAGACTATATGTATAATTGAGCTAAATTCAGGATATCTTTCTCAGTATTCAATGTAGTGGCAGTCCGATTAATTTTGAGATGAAAAAAGGGAAAAGACAAGTAAATCTGTTCACTATATTATTACAAGATATTCATCTATCCATATCATAATCATTACGTTACATTACAAGACACTTTCTGTATCCACATTTTGGTATGTATCACAATCACCACTAATAAGTTATGTTCTAGTGCTTCCAAGGATATAGTAACCAGCAATTTTATTGCATGTTACGATTATCTTCATCCTTTTCAAAAGCTAATGACTGTGTATTGCATACACAAGAAACATGCTATTAGAAATATTATAACATATCGATATCCAAACAGGACCGTACTAAAATAAAATTAAATAGGATCTATTTTACGTACCTATATGTATGTAAGTCTATTAGTAGTTTGTTTGACTTTTTAGCTGTTGTTTTATCCCGGTTTTAATTTATACATTTTCTTCATACGGACTTAATAAATAGAGGCAAAAAGCATTTTGTATAGATACAATGAAACCATCCGAAACTATACGACTACAATACTATTACTACTACTACAATCCGAAGTTGCTCTGTCGTTATGTCTGTCTGAAATCTACTCTTTGCAAGACTGCTTTGAAGTAGTACTGAATTAGCAGTTGATGTTTTTTATCGTTTTAATAATAATATATATCGGGTGTCCGTAAATGCTTGAAGCTGACAGCTACCGTCAAATTTTGGTTAAGTTTGTAACACTACATTTGATTTCGATCGTAAGAATTAACATTAACGTCCCACGCGGTAGTTACTTTCAGCATAATTATTAAAATTGTTTCTTAAAATCAAATACAATAGATATGCTTCCTTTTGGAAACGTTTATTGCTAATTAAAATTAGTTAAGAAAATAATTATAGAAAATTATAACTATAAAACTATTGCAATAACAAAAATACAAACATTCTTTATTAGTTAATATTGCAATTACAATAAATGTTGGAAATGGTGGATTGTGTGAGGCACTCCGAAAATGGGCCCTTAAAGTGAAAGCATTTTGTTTGGTCGTAAAGACTATGGCAATATAGTTAATAAAATCTGAAACGCATATTTTAACATGCTGACGAATGTAATATCAAATGGCACTTACGCGAATTTTATAATCTTATTTTAGTAGTTATGGAAATAACTGATTGTCAATACAAGGAGAAAAACTACAGTAAAACCCAACGAAACTACAGACGTGCGCCCAGGGGGTAGATACTTGACTGTGGGCGCAACCTATAGTTGACGCATACAAATAAGCCGTAAGTTTCAGAGTAGATTTCTACATTTTCAACTGATGTGGAAACATCTCCTTTCTACTTTCTTTTTGTAATTTGATAGATAACCTCAACGATGGACGCCTTTTCTGAATAGTTTTTTTATTTGATCAAATTTCTTTAATATTTCTCTGTTTATTTTGTGTTTTGGTAAGAATTTGTACGATTTAATTTCCGTGTAAATATTTATATATAATTTTGTTTTAGGTGAAATTTCGTGTATGTATATAATTTTGATATTGGACACTTTTGTGCATTACTTATAAGCAGTGATTATATAGTTGTTTTAAGCTTATTTTGTACACTATTTTTCATTTTAAAAAATGAGACGTTGTTGTGTTCCAAAATGTGATGATAAATCTGCTCCGAGGTAAATGTTGCCACCAATAATATCTATATATGGTTTAAAAGGTAAAATTATAGAGAGCACATTCATGTTTTGCTCAGAATTATAATAAATATTGTGGTTTTTAGTTATTTAAAAAAGATTAATAGCACATTGAAAGGTCGGGACACAAGAAATATATATTTCGATTCGATTGTAAAATCCGCGCACGAGTTGCATTTAAAAACACGCAAAAGATAATAATAATTTTTGAACATTATTACTGTCTTCTTATATTTCAATGACAATTTGCAGTAAAATGACTTATTTAGTAACATTATCTTTTAGGTTAATACGTAGGTATATTTTAGAATATGTATAAAGTTTAGTTAGAATTTATAATTAATAAAAGATTTTATAAAAAAAGATTTTTACTTAAAAAAGTTATTCAAACCTAATTATCCCACACTTGAATTTCCCGCCTTGACAGAGGATTTAATTCTAGTTTGATGCGGCAAAAGTAGATGATGCTGTTTATGTTATGCCGCCGTTCCAAGTTTCCTATCTTTACTAGGGTTAATCGTTGCGTGCGCCTATGGCCATAAAGGAATAAACCAACTGATGACATTCTCAGAGTGGTAAACATTAAGCACAGATATTGCATATATTTTGACAGGCATCAGCTTCAAACATTTACGGACACGGTGTAGAGTATACACATTGACCGACTCAGATATTAGGCATTGTAAATAGCATTACATGCGATGGTGAAATAGAGAATAACAACTTGAACTACGAAAGCCTATTGATAGGAGAAGGTAGTGGGGGGTAAAATTAAATGTATCCATTTTAGTATTGTCAACTTTTTGTATGACAGGAATGTCAGTGGTTATGTCAAATAAGTGACTATAAATGTTTGTAAGAAATATTTACTTTGGCAACACTGAAAAATTGGCTTGCCTGGTTATTCGTATATAGGTACAACTTTGTAGGTTATGTCATTTGCATCATATGGATGCGTTATGCATGTTTGTTTACTGATACCCGAAGGAAGATTTATAGAAAACGATAGATGAAACAAGTTTTTTGAACACATATTTTAAACGACTAAACAAAAATTATTCAAAGAATATGCTCAAAGTGTTGACCTTCCACTGCTAAACAGCACTCTACTCGTCGTGATAAATTGTTAAACACATTAGTTAACATTTCAGGTCCTATATTTGTTATTGCCTCCTCAATAGCGTTCCGTAATTGTTGTAAATTCTGTATTTGATTCCGGTATATTGTGTTTTTCAAATAAGGGAACAAAAAGAAATCTAGCGCCGTCCAGTCGGGAGATCTACTTGACCACAAACCTACACTAATCAAACGGTCTGGGAAAAATTGGTGTAAATAATTAATTGTTATTTGTGCAGTGTGTGCTGTAGCTGAATGAAATGAAAATAACCACTCGTTAACTCTATGTCATCCAACTGATTTATAAATGATTCCAAAATAATGGTTTGGTAGCGTTAAGCATTAATCGTTTCTTGAAAGAATATCGGACCAATAATTCTTTATCGTGACATTGCCACCCAAACACCGATTTTAACTGGATGCAATGGCACTTGGATTAAGTTCTTCGGATTCTCTGCCGACCAAGTTCTGAAGTTCTGGGAATTAACATAACCAGACAGATGAAACCAAGCCTCAGATTGTTATTATACCAGTAACAAAACTGTGTTCATAATACGAAATCAGGAGGATGAAGTTGCTGAACAATTGTAAATTTATACGGATGTAAATGTAAATATTTTTTTAGGATCTTACGAGTGGATTCATAGGAGAGTTCTGGAAAGGACGTAAGAAAGGTTAAAAGGAAATAACAATAATTGATAATGGGATTTTACTTATTTATTGAGATAAACGACGTACTGAAATATGAGGATTTTCTGCAACACATTATTCAAAACATCAGGTGTAGCAACAGTGGGACGGCCAGTAGATTTACCTTTAGCCACATTACCGGTGGTCCAAAACCCTTCAACAATTCTTGTAGTGTGTATAGTAAAGCTACGGAAATCAACTTGGTCCTCTGGATACATTGCAACAAATTGCTCAAAAGTTGATTGCAGCGAATATATCCAATTACCGTCATCATTTTGTAAGCCGCTTCGAAAATAAGCCATTACAATAAATGTGTTTTGCTCAATAATAAATACCATTGTTAAAATAAAATTGAGTGGTTTTATTCGTATGACATGCGTATGACTTTTGCTTTGACAAATATGACAAATTTAAATTTAAAAATCAGGTGTGCTGTCATGAATGTCATGAAAGAAAATTATCTGGTGTTAAAGGGGCTTTCAATTGATGATATCAAAATTATAGCTTGTTCTGCGATTTTCTGAGATAATATGAATTTTAGATTTGAACATAGCAGTTACGCCACCTAGCGGTAAAATCTGGAACTTGAAAATAATTTCCAGAAATTTCTCTTGGCCACTTTTACTATCAAAATTTTTTTCCGCAGAACTTAGGACAAATACTTTCCGAGATACGACCGATCGCCACCCTTGCTGAATCACCCAGTACTATGGCAAATTATAAAACCACCAAATTTGCACTTTTTTATTAATTGTGTATTCGATTAGGATAGTTTGATGGTTCGGTAAAGTATTTGACATAACCACTGACATTCCTGTCATATATAATAGTAAAATGGATACGTTTAATTTTAACTCCCACCACTCTCTCCTATCAATAGGCTTTCGTAGTTGAAGTTGTTAGCCTGTATATGTATGTTGTTCAACAGTATTTTTTTCGTAACCAATTAAGACAATTAAGAGTATGATTTGATAATGCGTGCGAATTTAAATTGTTTCATTCGGAATTATAAAAGGCGAAGGAAAATTTCTATTTAAGCGATGTAATGTAACCTACTATCATTTTCAAATTAAAGGTGAATTTTTCAGCAGCTTTAGTTAACTAAAGCTGTTAAAATAAAAGAAGATTTTGTAGCAAGATGCACATTAGCCACCAATTTTTTGAAAAAATGTGAATTTATCGAATCTGGGCAATCTAATATGATAAATTAACGATATCCTACGGAATTCAAAGTTGACTTAGCAAATACTAGCCAAATATGTTGTTAAAGTTAATTGTCAGAAGTTTTGCAAAAACTAATGCTTTATTTACAATATTTGCGATACGTCACTGATCTATGATTTGGTTCTTATATTCTAAAGACATAATTATTTCTACTATTTTTGGTTTAAAATAGATATTGTTGTTATTTTTATAAACAAAAAAACTTTATCCCATTGCAGATGTAACACCTTGTTTAATATAAAATTTTCAATTAATTTTTTGTAAACTTGAACCAAGTTTAATTCTCTTATACCTTGTCCCGTCCTTAAGTGCAAAAATAAATGCTAGTCAGGGTTAAGCAGAGGGTAGTCAAGCTGCAGCAATTTGTAAACAAACATTGTGGTCAAACAAATTGATTCCCGTAACGGATATGCCGCGTCAATTAGTTTAGATTGTACACGGAAAGACGGGATTGTTTGACCCAAACAAATTTTACTTGCATTCACCAAATTTTATAGTTGAATATGGACAAACAAATATATAGTTGTCGGTAACAAATAATTTTGTTAGCTATATTTAAGTGTTTTAACTAAATATTTCTTTGAATTAAGCAAATATTCACAAATTTAGTGCCACTTGGTTAAAAACAAGAAATAGATTTTGTTGAAACCATTGTTTTATTTGTTTACCATTACGTTAAGAAAGTATTTTACCGAATTATTTTGTTGCGTCACGTAAATCCTTTAACAAAATAATTTGTTTGCCAATAACAAATTTTGATTTAGTATTCAGTTAAAGTATCAATGCTAGTATCCTTAACAAAATATATGTCAACAAAATACATTTCTTGCATTTATTAAACGAATTAAAGCACACTTTTTCTCAGTCATTTCTCAATGATCTGAGACATTTTAAACGCCCATAAACCCCAATGTTAACTTATATAGTAGCGCGACCGCAACTTTGCGACGGACATTTTTCATAGCGGTACTTAAAAAGCATGCCTCGTACCTACGTATACACTGCTTTGATTCATTATTTATATTTTAATAGCGAAGTATATGCGATACAACCAGTGGTCGCTTATTGACATTTCAAACAGAACCTTCGCTTTTACCAACTGCCCTTTATATTATATCGCCGTCATAAAATATTTACGTTATTAATAAAAATAAAAGTAAGTTTCACATTCTTCTCGCTTATACCTTTACAGACCAGTTATATTGATAAAGAAATTGAGAATAGCTTAAAATAACGCGGACTGTGATAAGAAATTGATTCTCTTATTTTATTCAAGCCAAAGTATTTACGGGATCGTTTCAGCATTGACGAGTGTCAAATTGTGACGGTAATAAACATTTATTGCCCTTCGAGAAATGTTATTTACGGAATCGTAAAACCTTTGTAGTATTTGCGTTTAATTACTTACAGTAAAACTGTATCGGTGCAGAGAATTATCTTAGTACTCTTTTATTATTATAAATAACTTAATTCAATGATCATTTCTTCTATGTATCCTGGGTATTGTTAATTTTACCGAATAAAAATAACGTATTTCTTACTATGGAGTATGATGCCTGTAGAATGTTTAAAATTGAATGAAATTTAATCTCGTAGTACTAAAAAGAATATAGAGTGGCTGGCGACTTTTTCAAGCCATATTTTAGTAGCTACTATGTTGATTATACGGTAGTAAGCAATGTTTAAGTAGATGTGAGTAGCGCGTATCGAATGCTCACTTGACTTGTTAATCAGGAGCTGTACGTACATACATTCTCGATCAAGCAACGATTATTGAACGAAAGTTCAATTTTCATATTCTTCCTTTTTTATTTTTAACGGAATGTTTACATAATTTCAAGCCTTAGTTAAGTGTCAGTGCATTTAGTACTGGTATATGTATTACAATTAAATCTCTCTAATATATGCAGGTTACGAAAGTCGATACTTCATATACATGTAAATACTAGTGCCTTATATCACGCAGTGATGCCACCATATTCGATCTTCCATCACTCGTTAAAATCCGTAGACGAGGCTGAGTACAACAGATATCGGATAATCAATGTTACCAATCACGTTACCAATCGTAGTTCTATTCCGAGGAGGTGATATAAAAATACGTTATAGCGTCATTGAAGCATGTACCAATTATCTCTTTTTACAAAACGATTTCTTTTTATCAATTAGTTTTGATAATATTTTAACATAAAAAATGTCGATAATTCTACTATACAATTCTCTGCCTAGCCGGTCTACCTGCAGAAATTAGTAGTAACGTTACATACATATGTATATAGCAATGTCAGCGATACTACTTATATTGTAGTTTACTTATTATTCAATTAGGGTAATTCAATTGGTTAAAACAATTTTCAGCTCTCCTGCTGCACTAAAGAAACTGTATGGTTAACAATGGAAGATGCTCAAAAAGCTATCTAACTAATGCTTAGGAAATTAGCTAGTTTAGGAGTGTATATAGACCAGATTAAGAAAGAAAACAAAGTGTGCATCCCAAAGACCTTAATAATAAATATTATGGCTTAACAAAAACAACCTACAGTACAAAGATCGCTTATAAGCTGGTTGGCCATAATAGTATTGAACACCCTTTTGAAAACAATAAAGCCAGTGAATCATGACTGAAAGGCTGTATGACACGAAATCATGATGTATGATTTAGCATTCCAGAACCCACTAGCACAGCAAGATCTTCTGCATTTAATAAAAGGCAACTGATAACTTTTAAAGAGTTATAGATATATATGTATCATTTAAAACAACGTTCATATGACATATTTAATATGGACGAAACTAGCATCAAAACATCAGTACAGCATCTTCCAAACTGTATACTTACCACAGTTATATACTGTTACAGTGCGCCTGGACGGTTGATCTCACCCTGTTTAATATATGGGAATAGGAATATGCTTAATTTAAAAGTTAATGGACGATTTCCGACGGATTAACTTTAACTGATTTTTCTATGATATTGCTTGAATTCTTTATTGATTGTGTTCACCCAAGTAAAGAAGCGCCCCTATTGATTCTTGATAATCGCTCCTCTCACCAAAGCTTTGGTGCCCTGAACTTAGCAAGAGCTTCTGGAGCAATTGTCCTTTCAGTTCCACTCCACACAACTTATAAACAACAGGCGTTTGTCAACATCAAGGTAAATGTTCTAGTTGAAAGGAATGAGTCTATGAACAGCGCGTAGATCTTACTAGCATAAACGAGCTTTACTACTATGACAATAAAATTGTAAATAATTATAATTCATTAAAGTAATCACAGTAATAGTAGTACACCACCGAACTAATGATGCGTTTTCTTTTATTTCTATGTTGCCGTTTTAAATTAAAAATGTTAAGCTTCTGGTACTGTTTTTTATTCTTTTTCAAGAAAATAATCGCGCTGTATTGTGCTACAAGCGTCTACAGTCAACAATCAATAGGTACTGTTTAAAACACTTTCGCGGCATTTTACATTTCCAAAGGCTCTTTTCTCCGCCTAAGTATTAATTATATCAGCATTACATGATTTTGTTTTCTAAATACAAAATTTGCGCATTTTAACGTAAAAATACGGATAATATATTCAGACCAGAAAAAAAGTAGCTACTTATATTGACTAAAGCATACTTTCTATATATGTCCACTCCACCAATACTGAAAAAATTTGGTAATCAAATAATTTATATATGCGTTATCTATTTTCTTTAAATATGTACTTACATTACTACTATGCATGCCGAATTTATTTGTGCATACCTATTGGACATCTGAATACTAAATGCTTATAGACAGCACACCCGATTACATGCTAACAATGTAGTTGCCAGCATATATGACAACAAAAGAGGCACTGGATCACCTAAAAACAGTGCAGTTCTCACCTTTCCCTATTTCTACAGCATATATTAACAACCAAAACAGAACATCAAATATTCAAGAGTAATTATATACGAAAATATTAAAACATAGCAACATAATGAAAATATTAATTATTAAAGTAAAATTACATGAAACATGAAAACAGGGTTTAAGTTAACAAACTATGTATATTTTAGTATACTTTATATAACCTGTAACTGAGGGCATTATTTATATTTTAGGAAATACGCAGGCACAATTTATTATTTATAACTTAAGCTTAATCGTATTTCGGCGGTAACTCTTTTAAAATTAAATTCGTATTATATTGCTTTGTGTAGGTATGATCTAGATTAATGTTTATAATCATTGTACTATAAAATTCAATTCTCTTAATATTTTTGATTTTTAGAAATTACGACTGTTATTAATGTGAAAAAAATAAATTTTATAGTTACGATTTTATTCGATGTTCCAAATATAAAATAAAAAACTCACACTTTACTCAGCATAAATTATTGAACTATTGAATATTTTTAAAAGTATTTTTGGAAAATCCTGTATTATGTTGTCTTGATTTCAATAGCGGCACTGAAAGAAAAATTGCATTGAAAAAATTAATTTTCTATATTATAGTCAATATTTATAACATAGCAAACGGAAGTTTTAAAAATATGTAGGTATTTGTAAAATATAGTAGTAGTCCTTAAAATACTGCTCTTATTACTATTTACCAAAATCGTTTTGAATGTAGAATCTAAAATTTCTAACCTCACATTCATGTTCTTTATTTATGAAATTCTAAAAATAAACGATAATCAATAAAAACCCAATACATACACAAATCTATCAAAAATAAATAAGCTCTAAACAAATATTATAATGTAGTAAAAAAAACATAGTCAGAGAATATTT
This sequence comes from Holotrichia oblita, assembly GCA_023690525.1. NCBI lineage: Eukaryota > Metazoa > Arthropoda > Insecta > Coleoptera > Scarabaeidae > Holotrichia > Holotrichia oblita. The sequence continues at coordinate 91,555,057 of CM043015.1, forward strand.
CAGAACATTAGTAGATACGTACTTAACCGTTACATATAGGTTTTCCATTTTCCGGTTCGAGGAAACACGTTGTGTATTTAGAATGATTGTTGTATATAGCTAGCGGCTAGTATTCTAACTCTATAAGCAAGTGAATCGATACGAGAATAGTCACTACAAAACTGTAGTGCTTTCACGATGCGTATATTTCTTTATTTAACTCTCATGTACAAGAACAATGCACCAGACGCCTGTTTCCCCAAACAAACAGACGACTTAATGAGATAATGCGCATGAAACAAAACTGTTATCTCTTAATTAGAAACTGTATTGTATTGTATGTTCTAGGAGTTGTAAGCATTTAAATAGAGTTTATTCGAAACGATTGCAAACAGAAAACAGAAACAAAACAGAATCATTGCTAGGATTACTTTTATATAAACTACTAGTTTGTTCAACAAATACACAATTAAGAGAATAAATATTATAAGTAAACTATGTTTACTGCGCAGTGTTCTAGCATACAGTTAATTTAATCCTAGTGATGTCATCAAGTCCTAAAGCAGAACATCACGGAGGAAAATTAAGTATTCGCTAGAATAGTTTTCAGTTCCTTTATAGGAATCATAATATTTGGACGAATACCATTGGGAATATACATGGCACAACTAAAAAGCTTCAACAAATGTTACATAATTTGTAGACAGAATTCTACATTTGTAATTTGCCAACGCTAATAGAAGGTGTACAAGTCACTTCACTTAAGATTTGTTCCCACTGGATCAATTATCAAATATTTTCTAAATACAGTTGCTCAAAAATAATTTTCTTTCAGTTGAGCCTATTTATCTATTATCATATTATGAGAGATTTTAACCGTGTTATAGTAGTGTAAATAACAAGGTAATAAATGCACAAAGAGCAGAAAATCTACTAACTTGTCGTTTCGTTACTAATGTAAGTCACTTGTTCAGGAGCAAATAGTGGGCAGTAAATACCAAAAAGTCACGGTAACTCGACATGTAATCAACATAGATCTCGGAAGCCCTTATAATAGAAACACGAAAACCCTGAAAGCCTTCGATGCAATTTAAATGTAACATTATTTAGAAAGTACACGGAAGTCGATTAAAAACTACTCCTGCAATATCAATGTACCTACAAGAGAAATCTTCTGAGCAGATATAAAAGAATTAGGTATAACCAATATTTTATTTTCTGTCGTTTACCGTCTTCGCATTGGTTCACAATAATCTGCAGATATTTTCTATAATTATTCAACAGCATCGTTTCCAATTCATTATTATGTAACATTTCCCATTTTTCGTAGCCAATTTAAAAACCAAGCTTCCAGTTAAGTGCGAGTTAAGTTAAGTTGGAATTTTGTGTTTTAATTACCTTGGAATAGTTGTGACAAAATAAAGTTTTAGTCTTGTCGGGTTTGTGCTTCAGGTTAGCTTGATGAGTTCTTTTATTTTCATAGATTTAGAATATTCTGTTTGTTTCTGGTTATCGAACCAACAAACTATGTAACAGCAATTACAAATAGAAGAAATAAAATTAAAAAAAGCAAAGCACTGTAAAGACATTTTTTCAGTAAATAGAAAATGTCCAGTTAAACAAGAACTGTGCATGAAACTTACGTTACGATGAACGTTTATATACAGTGAGTGAATCATAAATTTTAATAAACAGATAATAAAAAAATCTAAATGTGAAATCAAAGTTTTACGAAAAATGCATCAACGACAAGGCAACAAGTAAAACTGACGAATCCGACACGAAAGCTAGAAACACAATAAATGGGACGACTTCAACATTTGTTCAGGATGGACAAGGATATAATGATAAAAGTAGTGGAATGTTGAGACAAGAGAGACTAACGATAAGATGGAATTCTTGTACTCTTGCTGTAATCTTTTCCTTTTTGCAGATGTTCGGTCCGTTTAGTATAAATATGCTTCCCTTATATCACTTCTCTTGTTGGTTAAGAGTAAGTTTTCTGTTCCCGGGGTTGCTTTAATTTTTTACATATTATGTTTCTTTTGCGGTTTCATTTTGGTCGCCGCTATGGACAATTTGGACAACACATTAGTTATATATTCGTATATTTTATTCAGTTTTTTTATAGTATAACGTTATAAACAAAAATGATTTTTTTTTTAATTTTATTTCTTTGTATGTGTTTTTACCCTCCAAAGTATTGTCAAAATTGTAAAATAGTTTGTACTCAACATAAATACCAGAGTTCAACATATAGCTGCTACCAAAATTATCAATAAATGACGACGAAAACTAATATATTCTTATTTAATATCACTAATTTGATACTATAAATAAACTACTGAAGACAAATAAGCGTTTCGTAGATGTGGATTGGAAAATTTCTGATTTTTTAAACACACATAGTATTTGCATGATAGTATGTATTTGCATTAAATTAATTAATTATTGACGAAGAAGTCTAACTTTGTCTAAAACCTACAGTTGAAAAAATGGGCAACTACTGTTAAAGTAAAAAATAGAAGTAACAACAAAACAAAGTGCTGAAACAAACTGGATCCGTTTTAATTTTATTTATTGGGACGTGTACTGTTGATGTTAGGTATTATTCTTAAATTATGTTGATATACTTCTTATTTTGTTTGAAATATTCATCAACTAAACTTGTATTGCTCTCTCAATTTCTTGTAGCGACACTATAGATAAGAATTTGTTCTGACTGCAGCTGAAACAAAATTTGTATAATAAACACAAACATTAACTGTCCCATGTTCTTGAATTTTGAAAAGCAGTTTTAGTATTGGGACTAGACCATGTTATCTACCGCAGCTTTCCCTCCAGCAACTTAAAACATTAAGCACATATCCAACATCAAAAGCTAATCACCACAAAACTAATGATTTCAAATAAAAAAATCAACATTTAAATCATCCACCATGTTATAGAGTCATAAATAACATTTTTCTCATCGAATTATATTTCGAAAAATGTCATTATCGGTCTTATTTTCTTTCATTAAAACATTGGCGCAAATAGTATCACAATCTGATTTAAAAGAAAGTGGATAGGGGGATACCAGAAGATCACGGTAATTCGACGTCGACTCGTCAATCGTACTAGAGGCGAAAACCTTTTGGTGGGTGAAGAATGTCAGAAAGTCATTCGTGTAAACCACGCTAGAGGCGAAAACCTTGTGACTGCCGAAAGATTCAGAGTTGTTTATCTGCGTTTGTATACAAACTCGACTATTAGAGACTATTAGGGAAAATTAAATCTGCGTTTGTATACAAACTCACATTCTCGCACGTTCTCCGATTTGATAAAAGTATAGCAGTATTCTTATACAATTTGCATATCTAGGATATTCTCCTTTGTTCTAAAACAACACAGGTTTGTCCACCCTTTGCAGGCTAATTTGCAGGCATTATATATCAAGTCCGTAAATTCTGTGATAAAGCAGTTCACTGAAAACAAGTTGCCAATGTTCTCCTGTTTTTCGTCTTTGTTGCAGTGCGAATGTTTCTACTGCTTTTGTATAACTAACTAACTCTATGTGCTGCATGCTACTCTATTAACATGTTACAATGCACGGCTCTACTTATTGTAAATGACATTAATGTCTGGGAAGATATTTTACTCATGTACTTTCTTGTTGACTTGTGGCGAGTGGTAGTTGCAGCGGCTTTTCAAGCAGTATTGCTTGCTTGACTATCGCTTCACTCTTGTTGTGTAATTTGTGTATGTATGTAAATGTGTTCCATGACCTTGTTATGGAACTATCTCGCCGTTTATAATACTGCACTGTTACGCACTTTGCTACCAACAGCGACTGGTAGATTGGCGCAATCTTTCACATCACTGCGTTAGTATAGGCAACAATTCGATTAGAAATTTTAGGACAAACTAGCTACATGAATGTTGGCCATTTATTACAATAATTTGGTTTTTTTATTATTAATGTAACAATTAATCAACGATATTATAATTTTTACTCGGAAATTGTATGTGGAATTTTAAATCTATTCAAACGAAGTAAATGTAAACATTTCAATTGTACAGTTTCACTAGTACTGGTAAAAACAGTGAAAGTAGGACAGTATACATTTATCACTAAAATAACACCGTTAAACACTTTATACTTATCTTTAGCCTATGTTTAAATTGCTCTAATTTATCGACAAATCAAAAAGAACATACAAAACAATATCATATATTTTAATAATTTAAATTTAATAAATAAATTTAAAAATAATATATAGTCAATTTTTGGCTTTCTCCCAGGTTCGATATACATACATACATATATTTATATGAGTCACAAACTGAATCAGTACATCTATAGCGTTAGGAACGACGGCACGAAGTCTAGAAAGCCTACAAGAGGTTTCATGTATCGTACTGGTCCAAATATAACGGACGAGACGACAGGATTTTACGGTAAATGTGTCACAGTGTAGGTGGTAAATACGTACCATAATAAAAGCTCACTGGAAATGTTGATTAATTAAGCTTTGAATTGTGCTAATTACATCATTTCGTTGGGAGGGCATTAATACAGCGCGCGAAAGAGAACCTGCTATACATCATGTCACAGCGGTTCTAATATGCTTTTGTAATAACTAAATTACGCATTCTGATGGTTGTATACGTTCGTATTTCAAAGATTATTACGTATAATTTACAAATGCAACATGCACTAAAATTGTAATTAATTGCCCATTATGTTGTTTGATTTATGACATTTATAAATAGATACAGATTTGTGGAAAAGTGGTATAATATCGTCAACAATTTTCTAATAATACGTTTCTACTACCGAAGGAATTTTATTACACTATCTCGACAGAAATATATTTTACTAACATTTGAACGTAACATACTGACGATAATTTATCAATACCATGAATTGTTTCTCTCACCTTGTATTTTCAATATTTCAACGCACATTTTTATATTATTGATATATCGTTAATACCCATTTATATGCATTGTACAAGACGGACCTGCTAACTGCTAACTCTCAAAATAAACCATCTTTTATTAAACTAAACATGAAACTAAAAGTCAATGCCGTGTTCCTTCATGTATTTATTACAACGCTCTAACAAGAAAAATCGTTGAGAAACATTTTATAATGAAACATGTACATACTATCGCCAAATCAACAATTTGTTACTGCGAAAGCCATCATGATTTCTCTTCACATAAAACTACATTATCAGTTTTCGCAATCAATTTTCCGAGGACTTGAAGCTGATACCCTCAATATTTCTTCTAAAAACTCAACTGAAATGTATTTTGGCGTAAACATTTTTATTTAAATTATTTTTGGAGCAATTAAAATTTTATTGAAATATCAATTAAAATATTGACACAAAAATAACAAAATTTATACTTAAATATGATACAAAATTTTCAAAATGAGCGCTTTTTGCTGCTGTAAAACAGGTACATTACACACAACATTATCGTTTGATATTCTCCGCACTTGATTAAGTAATTAAACATCTTTCAAAATCTTGGACCTGTTAAACAAAATGATCAGTGTGAACACTGAAAGTTCTGTGGCGAGAGTAATGAGTTCGGACGCAAAGAGACGGTAAAAAATTTCGGAAATTAATAGAATAAAATACTTTAAAAATACCTACTGTTTTCATTGGATTGTGTGTAGCTGTTTCTCAATTTACATTTCAAGAAAAATATTAATAAAATAGTTTCACATGATCTGTTCAAAGTAAGATAAGTCTAAAACCCCGCTGTTCCGAAATTCCCAAGTAAACTAGGTTTTATTTTTCAAAATGATAGTTATTCGAAACAACTGAAGATTTCTTTTGGTATCCATGCAAGTTTTTGCTGTGAGGGTTTTTGTGTGAGCTTTCTATGATTCAATTCATTTATGTTTTTAAGTTGCTGAATATCGAGTCTGACAACATAATTTTGGTAAAATGTCACATTCTCAGAAATACAATTCATCTAATAAATGATTCTAAATAGTATCAAATTTGAGCATTTATTACAACAGTGTTCATAACTTTAGATCTAATTTATTATATAATGTCAATGTTTTAACTAGCCCTTCAAAGGTTTTTTATTGTATAATGTAGGTACTTATAAAGTGTTATATCTGTAAGGAGATAATGAACATGACATCTTTTAAGAAAATTTTATGGAAACTAGAAACGCGTAGAAAGTAGCTACAACACAATCTTCATTATGTAAATTAATTAGACAATGTTAATTCTTTTAATTTTAAGAATGCAACACTGATGTTAATGCGGAGACGTTTTTGTAATTACGTGTATGGTTAATAAAAAAGGTAATGGCATGCTGAAGAGTTTAACTAAACATAAAGAAGCCGCGTTTACACGAACTACAACATGCTTATATTTAGGAGGGCACATTAAATTTTTGGTGAACCATAAAAACTAAAATGTCTTACGAGAATCCGAAAGATGTAATAAACAATTTTATTTATCCAGTTCTACCAAATGTGTTTTATAATTGATATCATTATTACATAATTTTATTTATGGGGAAACGCAAACAGAAGCTTAAAGAAAATTTTGTACATTGTAATCCTTGTCTTTTTGTAAACTATCGATATACTGTCCAGAAATCAGTCGTTAATTTTACTGACAATGTAGGCGTATGTAGCTATGACGAAACGTTTCAATATTAGGAAAACTGTAATTAATTCGGTATTTGTTGTTTACCATAAAACGATACTAAGTTACTAAATATCTAGCTGGAGGAAATCAAATGTTTTGATTTTTATTTTTATGTTCGTTTTCGTTTGGCTCTGTAATATATTATGTTAATAGACATTTTTGTGGTAGGTTGCTACAACTTCTTCATAAGCTGCATAATTTGTCAAGACTAGTATTACAGTTCTTGTTGTGTAATCTAGTATGTTTGAAATTTTTATTAAGATATTGAACTAACAATATTCTATAACCAGTTCGTTTAACATATCTGGTATTCATATTGTCCGTTCTCCCGAAACATTATTTAAAATTTTGCTTAATTAAATGTTTTAATTCTATTAGCCATTTAGATCCGTAGCCACACCATGGCTCTTAAAAATTGTAATACTCGGTATAAAATACTCTATATAATATTATTAATTTTGACGATAAAGGTTCATGGCTCCAGACCTTTATAATAGCATAAATCGTTTCATGCTTTTTACATACGAATATTCACGTAAATTGATTGAATTATATTCTCTCCTATATTCATCGTACGCAATAATAATAATAAGTAATCTATAGTTTTCTATTTTCAGGTCTGAATCATATAATCACTGGCCATAGATAGGTATTAAATACACGCAAGCACGGCACTGTGAAGACTAACACCAAATTTCAAAAAAACAAGAATGTACTGACTATTAAAGAAGATAATATGACTCAAAAAAATAGTTTTTTGTTCTTTGTTCATACATATATTAATAATGTCAATATCAAAATCATCATTTTTCCAACTGTAGTATTAGACAACCACGGTTGAGAATTTACCACCAGCAATGTGAGGTAAATAATACGTTCATAAAATATTCCCGTTTCTCCGTAATTTACTCTCACTAATACAGTAGTACAATATACATTAAAGTCCGCACATTTCCATGCATAGCTGGAACGTGAAACGCATTTCGCTTTGTTCATCAACATAGCATAATTAAAACATGTAACATTGGATGTATGTATGTATGTACATATGTATGTATATATTACATATATGTAGTTGTTCTGGTCACGAAACTTTTGCATTCGTGATATAATATTTGGTGATATGATATAACTTAAACAAAATACGATTATGTAAAAAGAGAAGTTAAACATATTAGTTTGTTAGCATTAACTTTGAAGAACAAACATTTTAAATAGGGTAATTTTAAAAATGGTTATAATTAACTCTACAAATAAAATGTAATTGTTTTGAAAGTCATATTCAGTTTAGTTTTATTATTGAAAACAGGAAGAACTGTTTTGAAATTTACTGGAAACGCCTAAAAATTAAATTACTTTTATCAAAGTTGAGAATTTTGAATGAATAGAAGTACAAACGTAGATTAGTAAAACTTGCACGTTGCACTTGAATCTAAAAGCTTATTTTGAAAGGAAGTAACGGTTGTGACAACGTTAACTAAACGTAGAGTTGGATAATCCTAAACAAAACGTACTACTAACATTAGTTTAGGATCGTCCAACTCTACGTTTTGTTTAACTGAAAGCTTATAAAACTGAAGAGTTAATATCCTCTCAATTGTCGCAAACATTTCATCGTTTTTCAATCATCCTCAGCAAACGCTGCAAAATCCACATTAGGAAGCAAATTTTGCTTTATTTCAAATTTCCCACCTTTAACTGTTGGGCTTTAAGCTAGTCACTACACTACAATATTACTCCCCTGCGAAAGCAGTAAAATATCATGACACTACAAACCTAACCGTTGTTTTACTTTTTAAAACTACCGAAGTAAAACATAAAGAGAAAAATATTTTGAATTTACCTGTACCCGTTAAATCTCATATATTAACTACTATTAATCAATAATTGCTTCCTGTAAGACACTAATATAATTTAAAAAAAATGCAATTGAATGTATTCGTATGAGCATAACGGTGGAATGAAAATGTAAAACAAATAATCATGAATCCGGAAACATAATGTATACGTGAATTTTTATTTTGAATTTAATTTCTGCCATATTTCAGAAGGGGTGGTTTAAATACATTACACCGTACTGACATAAATGTTTGTACAATTATTCAAACTAAATGTTTTTATTTTACATTTTCAGGATGCGAATTGTATCCGCATTTGTCGCACCACTACGCAAGTTCCAAATATGGGTTGTTTCTTGTTAATATCAACAACTTAAATTTACTGTAAACTCTTAGTGTCAAAACAAAAGCTTCCGCCGCAAATTATAGTTATATATAATTTTACGACCTATCAATTTAATGGATCAAAGCCAAAACAAACGTATCCTGGTATGATTGTATTCAAATTGCATTAGCAAATAATTTTCCCTAGTGCCTACTTATACAATACAACTAATTCTTTATACCACTTCAAATTTATTAAATAGAAGTTTGACAAACTATCATTACTACTTCTAAATATTAACTTATAGTTTATTAGTTAACGTTTGTTTGGATCTGATATATTTTGTTGTGATATTGAAAGAATTTTCGGTAACTTCATCATACAATTTACATTTCGCAGTGGTACAAACAATTTGAAAGATCTATGAACTTATCAGAACTTAAAAGAAATATGCGAGATATTTTAGTTTGTCACTAGGAATTGTATCTCATGTCTAGGTATCTTTGGATTCCTTAACATAGTTTCTAACATGCCATATTATATTTTCACTCTGTGTTTAGTACAGAAAAGTCTCCATTGATAACTTGATTATAACCTTTGATAATGAGAGTGAATTATTGATAATATAAAAAGAGCTAAACTTTTCCTTGGTCGTCACACCTGTTAGTTTTTTGGACCACATTCTTAAGTGTAAATTACTTAAAAAGAACTAGAACTGAGAACTATTGATTGATTAATTACATATTTACGTAAAACCCAGTAAGTAATGATAGATAGAAAAGTTGTATTGTATACATACATACGTATATGATTATTATTTGTATTGTACCTTAGTTCCCATCATCAAAAAGGTTCTCCTAGATGTTCTTGCATTTGGCCAACCTGTTTCTAATTAACTTTGAGTTTCCCTCTTACATTTACGTAATTTGATTTAACAATCCCATTTATAGTGTTCCTGCTTTAAGAAGGGGTACAGTGACAGGTGAATCGATTATCTCCTGAAATGCCTTTACTAAATTTATGTTGGACCTTCATTAACAAATGAGAGGGTTGAGAAACGAACATTGCAAATGGAAAATTTATAAATTAACGTTGGTTAATCGTATTCGTTACGTATCAAGGTTGTTTCTTTAATTACTCTCTCAATACATAAATATAGTATATAGTGCATAGTTTATGCTGATAATAATTGGTTTAAATATATCAGTGTATACATACACATATATGTATATGTCGTAGGCATATTGTAAAATCGGGCATATTATAAAATGCCTAGGCAGTTTACAAAAACCCGGCACATTGTATATGGAAGCGACAGTTTACAATTTGACTAGAAAATTTCAGGCAATTTCGTAAAATGCGAGGCATATTGTGAAATGGGCTTAAGCGGATATATAATTGATATAGTATGTAAAACGACTGGTGTTTAAGAGGCTATAAAACACAGACAAATTGTATTTCGGTTCACATACTGTAATATGAATTGATTTAATTATTTAATACTATAACATAGCAAAGCCCTTCATGAATAGGTATTCGTATAATATATATGTATATTAGATTAGATTGTTGGTGGGTTTATCAGGCATTGACTGCCTCTCTTCACTGCAACCTATAAGATCTATTGTGAATGTACAATATACCGGGCGCGCGCGTTGATAGTTTCTGTGTAAACAATGATTTTACTTGATAAATTGATACATTTCAGTAGGCTATTCTGCATAGGGAAAAACAAAAAATTCGAAACCAACAGAGTAGAATATTTTTTACTAGTATGGACTGTCGTTACTATGTGAAATAAATTCTGCAGCTGCTGGCTGTATACAGGGTGTGCACAATTTTACTTTATATTAATTTAATGTTTGCTTTCACCGCTGAGTGAAAATCAATTGTTTCTCATACTAAATGGAAATAAAAATACAAGCATTTCTCATTAATTCAACTTTAAAAAGAAATAATTAAAAAATGATCTATCCTAGGTGCATCAAATGATGTATCAATAGAAAGCGTAGTAAAAGGGCTTTCCAATGAGCAAACAATATACAGAGTGTTCCATTAAAAAATTTCGAGATTTCTTCGATTTTGCAAAATTGTGAACACCCTGTATAAAGCCAGCAGTTGCAGAATTTATTTCACATAGTAACGATAGTCCATACTAGTAAAAAATATTCTACTCTGTTGGTTTCGAATTGTTTGTTTTTCCCTATGCAGAATAGCCTACTGAAATGTATCAATTTATCAAGTAAAATCATTATTTACACAGAAACTATCAACGTTAGACCTATACAACATTATATCGTTGTAACCAGCTTTCAAGCGCGGATCATTTTCTCTATTAATATACAGGGTGTTCCATTTAAAAAATGCAACTTTGCTTCGCTTCGTTGCCGGACACTGTACTATAATAATATAAAACCGCGTGCTGAAGCGTTCACACATAAAAATCTGGAGTTACTTCTAACACTTTTTCAACAATTTTTCGATGTTTCCCCGCGTCCATCCGCTTCTGGTGTTAAAATTAATGGAGTTAGAACAAAAAGTGCTAGTGTTATATTCAGAAGTGATAACAACATTGTCCCAGCGGTAGTTGCTTATATCTTTTAAAGTGTTAGTCTCTTCTCGAAAAGGAAAAATACTTAACCTCGATATAGTAACTGTTATCCCGAAAAGTGTTAGAGTTATCTCGAAAAGAAGTGGCTGTTACCCAGAAAAGAGTTAGGGTTATCCTGAGAAGTGTTAGTATTATATTGAAAAGGATAACTAGCAATATTTCGATGTAGTAACTGTTACCCCGAAAGGAGTTACAGTTATTCTTAGGAGTGTTACTTTTATCTCGAAAAGAATAAATTCTTTACTCCTGAGGTGGTAACTGTTACCCCGAGAAGAGTTAGAGTTCGTTCTTCGCGCCATCCTAGTGACGTCAGTATCAGCAACCAGAGGCTAGGTCGGTGCAACCGCACCGCGATATCCGAAATCAGACGCCCCAAATTAGCTTTTGGGAATCGCAATTCAGGAATGCATTCGGACTTTTGCACCGAGGCCTCCGACACCCTGCTGCCAGGTACTATAAAAACCATCACAAATGCAGAATATCCTAAAAAGAGGGGAATATATGTTGGTAAAAAATATTGTACTGTATTTATTACAGATGTTATCCAGCTACAGCCTGTGATATGAATGTGTCTGGTTTATCTATAATAAATACCAGGTACTTACTTTTATCATCTATGATCTCATTTGTCAGTAAGTCACTATTTATTTTCACCCACTTCTTATGATTCCCATATTTTATGCGTAAATAAAATCCAGCATCCATTTTCGTTAGCCAAAGTATACAGAATAGTCGGTATTCCTGTTAGAACAGGAGCGCTACCCTTTCTCTAACAAAATGCTTATGCGGGAATTAAGCAAGTGCAATCTAACCAAATCTAACTCTTTTAGGATAACATTTTCATTTTTTCGGATCAACTTCGATGTTGAGTTTCTCCAAAGCAGATAAAATGGTTTACATTTGAATGTAATCTATCTCCCGATCTATGAATTATGCAGTAATGGATAACTTGTTGGCTGTATGGTGTTAAAGCTGTGTTTAACTTATGTTTATTAGACAACAATTCTATCACCTTTTTTTTAACTCCGGGATTTAGATGTAATTTAATCGGGAAAAGGAAACAAATACATTCAATTTGATTACAACTATCACTTTTTCGGGTAATTACTAATCTATATTTTACACCAATGAAAGGATAAGAATTTATCCCAGAAATTTTTATGTGTGTATGCTGGAAGTAAGCAAGTGCAGTCTAACCAAATTTAACTCTTTTAGGATAATTGAGGTACCATCTTCTAAGCTCCATGTTATTTCATATGATTGAGCACAGTATTATATTGCAGCTGCCCCGTAAGCCAAACAGTTACCCCGCATATTTATTAGTTATTAATTTTCAAATATTTTACAAAATCACTAGCAAACCATTAATGGATCTGTTATTTATGAATGATTTAATATTTTAATTTTTCGTAGAAAACTATGTATTAATTTGAAAGATAGCATCGGTTACATGACTGTGTTACAAAACTGTGTAACAGCATTTTACTCATAAATGTTAATTGAAAGTTTAGATATTTTACAACATTTTCTCCGTAATTTACATAAGAAATAAATATAATTGGATCAACAGTAGCCTGCGGCTTATTATTTACTCCATGATCAGCCATAGTTTTAGTGCTTTATGTTATGTAGGCTTATTATCGTATTACTTCTTGTTTTTACGATTTTCTGTGCTTACTTGTATGAAATTAAATTGCAATGAGGTTATAAATAGGAACAATAGCTGTATAAACTCGTGGAAAGTAGGTTCGTTGAAAACAATTGGGAAGATCGCCAAATATCGGTCTGACATCGTTTAAATAGCTATATTTCTAAGCATGTATTCATTAGTCCTAACTTGACGTCGATTACGTATTTCTAACAATTGAAGATGGCTGGAAAAACTATACTGTAGTGTAGAACTATTACATTCTAGTGTAAATATTAGTCTTCAAAGTTGTAAATTTGTCGTCCAGGTTATGTTTTTATATTTAGGTGTTGCTTCAACAATTTTTTCATGATTACAGAATAAAAATGTTACTATTTCATAAAATTTTATTCCAAAATATACTGCAGCAGAAATCAATAAATATTCTAAAAAAGAATCGTACATAATTGCTACAAATTTAATATTTCTTCAATTTGCTCCTTAACTGTATATACTTAACGACACTATGTAACAAACATTAACGAAGGACATCAAGGAAAATATATCAACACTACGCAGAGAAGAAACTAATTATTGAAGTCTTTCTCCGCTATTATTACCGTAGGAAGCATAAATAGCGTTTTAAGGACGCCAAGAAGTTAGTTAATGCTACTTTACAAGAGCGATAACATGTTTTTTGAACAATTTTCTGTTGACCAACTTAAGTATACAGTGAAATAGCTTAAATTTAGAAAAAGGAAATTTCATTTTTTTTTTCTAAAATAACCTTTTGTTACTAGTTTGTTACATGTGTGACGAAGCATCAACTATTAATAGAGAGTTTTATCGCTATTAACTTATAGTAATACATAGTAAAACGTGCTTAGTCAGCACAGTTTTCCGGCAATCCCAGTGCTGACAAAATCAATGTAAGTTTCAAAACCATGAACGATATGGATGACGAGCTTTGCTAAACAAGTAAAGACGCAACTGCAGCATTTTCTCAGTTCTATCAAATCTATGTCTCTGCAAATTTTTACTATTTACTACTATTATATCATATAACGAAGGTCTTCACTGGATCTCTTGGTGCAGAACTAGAACACAAAACTTCAATTCACAAAACTTTTTACTAAAAGCCGACGCGTTTCGACTGCAAAGCTGTCATTATCGAGGTGATAATAAAATTTAATTAAAATAAAACCTACAAATAATGTGTAACCTAAATGTTATGCGCGGTCAATCCGACACGCTTCCGATTAACGAAAACATTTAGAAACTTACAATTGTTTATTTGTCTAACTAATTTAACATTGTATGATCGATGTCTGTTTCAAAAATGTGTTGGACAACACTTAATGTCTCAATTCTATTAAGTCTAAGATTAGCTATATGTTCTTTAAATATAGTTGAGACTGGTCTCCTGGTTTGTCCAATATATTTTTAATTAGAAACTTTACAATTGATGTCGATTGATATCCGACTTTTCCAACGGTTCTATCTTATCTTTAGGGTTACCGGTGAGACTTCGTAAACTAATCCCAGAACTATAAACTATTCTGAGATCTATCTATCTAAAATTTTCACTCAAACCTTTAGTGATAAACCTCAAATCTGGCAAGCTGGTAAGGCCAATTGTTTCGGTGGTTGATACACCGACTTCTAAGGTTTCCACATGGCTGACCAATGTATTTAATAATTTTCCAACATAGCAACCTAGTTTTGCAGCCAAAGATTTTTTAGAATTTATTAAAAAATTTAAAATATTCAGTTGCTGGATGGTGAAGTATTGATTTCATTTAATGTTAGTTCTCTCTTTCCTACTGTACCGATTCCAGACACCTTGACATACCTTAAGGACTTGTTGTTTCAAAATAGTTTGAGTCAACAATGTGTCTAGGAATATATTCGCCTGTATGAAACTGAATATTTTTCAATTCAACGGGAGTTTTTATGAAGAGCTAGAAGGGACGACAATGGGTAACTTGTTGTCACCCTTTTTTAGCGCACCTTCTCATGAGCCGTTTGGAAAAGGACTGAAGGAGCGAATATTTCACTAGGTTTTGGCTGAGTTATGTGGATGACATTTTCGCTATTTTTGATACCAAAAAATGTAATATTGACGATTTTCTCAATAGATTAATAATCAGTTCGAAACCATAAAATTTACTTGGGAAGAAAATTGTCAGCTATCCTTTCTAGATACTTTAGTAATTAGAAATAACAATAGATTAGAGTTTGACGTGTATAGAAAAGAAACGAGTACACTTTGCTAGATTCCTTCAGATACCCATCATTGTGTTCAACACAAATGGCAATGAATATTGTGATACACAGACTCCTCACTTTTCCCTTGAACAAGGCGAGGTATGAGAAAGAGCTTAAAATGATAAAAGATGTGGTCAAGTATAATGGTTGCCAGCCTCAGCATATCTATAAGTTAATTAGGAAGTTTAATTATAAGAAAACTGTAAAAGAATCTGCGACTTTTTCAAAGGATGATAAAGCTTCACCCGTTGTTACCCTCCGTTACGCTCCCTTTATCACTAAAGGTTTGAGTAAATTCTTCAAAAAGCTAGATCTCTAAATTGTTTACAGCTCTGAGACTAGTTTACGAAGTCTCACAAGATACAACCTTTGGAAAAGACGGGTGTTTACGAAATAAATTGTAAAGATTGTAATCAAAAATTGGACAAACCAGGAGAGCACTCTCAACTAGATTTAAAGAACATATGGAAAATCTTAGATTTAATACAATTGAGAAATCAAGCTTTGCTCAACACATTGTTGAAACACATCACAACATCGATCGTACTAATGTTAAATTAATTCGACAAATAGACAATTGTAAAAGTTTCTAAATATTTTAGAAAGTTTAGAAATATGTAAAAATAAATCATGACAACGAACAGCGCACAAATGGTGACAACGGCCTATCCCGCTTTCGTCACTGTTTTCATTAATCGGAAATTAATAATGCGTATCGGATTGACCGTGCATAACATTTATTTTGCTTGTTATTTGTAGGTTTTATTTTAATTTAATTTTATTCTCGCCTTGATAATGACAGTCGAAACGCGTTGGCTTTTAGTAAAAAGTTTTTTGGTGTTTTACGGGTTGAAGTGTTTAGTGTTTTATATCATATAAATTAATATTATCTTACGTCAGAAGAAAATTAAATTATTGAAGTACTAAGTAATAAAAAAACCTTATAGGTGGAAATTGGTTAGTAGAGAGAGGACTCTGTCATGACCAGGCCTAGTGTTCGCTTTCCTGCGGATGACCTTGATACGGCTGCTCGGCCCCTCCACGTTGTTCTCCGCACTGCACTGAAACTTTCTGTTCTTTGCCGAATCTATTAATATGTAACTATGTATATGCTTCTTACACTAAATATAATACAATGATGTTTACAGGTTTGGAAATAGTATACTTAAGAGTATCGCATATGAAGAAGCTCTGCTTGTATATTCACATATGCCAACGATATGAATGCTGGAAGATTAATTACCCTTAAGCAAATGTGAATATGTATATTATTATATACATATTCATACATACATATATGGATATAACTACCATAGAGGTTCTTGCACACTATCGTAAAGGGCAAAAAGGTTATAAGTAATTAGAATAGGTGAAACGCAATATTTATAAATTATAACAAAATACCTTCCTGTGCCCTAGAATTGAGATTTCGTGTTTACAATAGAATTTCATCGAATTTCTCTAAGAAACTGTTCAGATTTGCAAGTAAATCTCTTGATATGTGCACATACATTAAATCTAGCGGTTTAATATTCCACTTTGAAGTAAACATACATAAATGCTTACTCATGTGATGAATATGTAACAGCATAGTTATTCAAACCACATTGACTTCTTACTTTGAATAAATTAGAATAGGATCAACGGGAAAGAAAACTTTAACCCGTTTCCTTATTGATTTTTCTTTTTAACCGGTAAGATATCCGAATTGCGTTGTTCTATAAAAGTTTCCGGTTTATTAATACTGAATGCGTCGAGGTAAAGAAGAAGCAGTAAAGGTAAGTAAAAGATGCTTCTGCGTTGAATAGGGCGAATATTAAATTTCGCAATAACGAAGATTTGTTAAAAAATTATGAGCCCAAGATGTACATTTTCTGGAGAGAATCAGGAAGGATGTTATAATAATGTTAGTAGTATATTCAAAAAAGCAGAATAGAATTGTATCTGTGAAAAATAGACATTAATGTAGGGTGTAAATATTTCCTAATATCACAAATATAACATACATACTCTTATGTCTACCATATCTATGCATTTGAAAATCAAGTTTTTAAACAAGCGTTTAGCTTCATCGTTGCTTCGCCTAAATTCAGAAACCTTTCAATTGTCTAAACGAACCGTAAACGCAAAGAACGATAACGCAAGGAATGATAAATTAATTAATAATGAGGACTCCTTATTAATGAAATTTAACTCTAATCCCTTAAAGTAGCCAGAGGAGGAATTAGAAACAATGTAATCATTGAATAGGATTGTAGGAAAATATCTTCCGTGCTTGCCAATAGAAACAACTAAGCAGCTTACGGACGAAGAACAATCTACCTTTTGCATAAATTAAATTTTGTCATTGAATTCATAAAACGTATCATTTTACGGTTGCAGGTTTTCTTCGTAAAGAAAAATATTGTTAGTTAAAGGGGGCCTGGCTTAAGGTTTATA
Source organism: Holotrichia oblita (assembly GCA_023690525.1). Classification (NCBI taxonomy): domain Eukaryota; kingdom Metazoa; phylum Arthropoda; class Insecta; order Coleoptera; family Scarabaeidae; genus Holotrichia; species Holotrichia oblita. The sequence goes on from CM043015.1 coordinate 91,572,815, forward strand.
AATCTAATATTAAGAACTAGTAACATATGTAATAACAATTACATTCTTATTCTGGAAGGCATAATTTTATAAAATCAAGGAGTAAGTGCTAACCTGAAACACGAAAAAGTCTGAGATCGCCATCTATTATAGTTAATTATACCTTTCTTCTCGTTCTTATAATATAATTAGAACTTGTGTTATCACTAATAAACTTCAGAATATTCTTAAGTAGGTATAATCACACGCAGTATGGTCACGTAACTTCCACAAAGGTTAAAACTTTTAACTCTCTCTTTCCATTTGTAAAACTAATAGTGTTGTACTGACACTATTCTAGAGCAGCCTTATATGACGTAATCGTTGACTTAGAGCATACATAGAGCTATGCAGTAATTTATTGCAACTGACAAATTGCGACAATTAACTGTTTCATACACGGCTTCGATAACCATAGCAGGTAATCTTAGAATCCAATTATACAACACAACCACAGATAGCCCAGACATACCCACAACCTTTGGCGCTCCATATAACGCATCAACATAAACAAGAAAAATGTATAATGACGATGATCACAAAGTAATATGATAACTTCACACTTCCCGATCTGGCCTCATGAATGAAGAAATGACACACATCCAAATTAAACTTTGATTATTCCAGTAAAAATATGTAGGTATTGATGTAAAACTGTACAAATGTCAATATGAAGTAGTGTATAAATTCTGAAACAGTACAACATACTAAACAACTAACAATAAGTAGATATTCCCGCGACATCAAATATATTATAGAAGATCCCAGATATTCTAGTCAATAGCTTTTGTTGCATTCCAATGTAAGGTATAACAACGATTCAAAAAATATAAAAAAACCAAGAACATAATTTTTTTAAATCATCAACAATTCAACCAGCACTATAAAATCAAGCCCTAGTTTGACTTTATTTTAGACAAGTGCTCCAACGTTTAGATAAAATATTTTACGAGAGACAAATAGTACCAAAATATCAAGTGGTAGACAAGCTACGTCGCCAAATTCTTCTCCAGTTGGTTTTATTGTGTATGCATAAAATCACATTTATGTAAGTAGATCACAAGATACTGAATACATAAATGAACAACGAAATTGACAATATTTCTCCTTAATGAATTAAAATTTTATACAACGAATATAGATATACATTTATGCGTACATCTCCATCAAAAGTAAATGAAGGATATATGAAGCATTTTTCTATCATAACACACGCATGCCACTTTTTACAATTTATTAGCGCGATCAACAGAAAAAATTACTTAAACTTATTCCCTGAGCACTCATAAAGACTTTATAAAACGTATGTATAATTTGAAACTGAGTAGAAATGTTTTAAATACAGTCCTGATTATGCATAAACCGTTAAAATATTTCATAAGTAAGTTCATATACTGCTAATTTTCCGACAAAAGTTAAATTATATTGTTATAAATACCCATACATTTCGAAACTATATTTGAGTGACTTACTACATTTGAAAAATTAAATCTTTTGCCCTAAAAGAACGCAATAGGAAAACTGCATACCCAAATCTTGAAAAGACTCCCAATTAAGCTGAAGTGCAATCTAAAAATATAATCTGCATTGCAAATAATAAATTTACAGTATTTCATTTTATTAACGCAGAGATATGTACACTTTCTACAAATAGAAACACAGAAAATAACAAGCTCTTAGACTATCAATCTCAAGCAATAAACGTGCAAAATTTGACATTTATAGCAAAGACCCATCAACATCAAATTGAAATTTACTATCTAATCTGTTTTACGTCATTCAATTTAGTTCTTGTGAACTCTCTGTATTATTGAATCTAAAATATCTGCAACGTACTTTTACAGCTATAGCTACAGCAATAAGGATTGCTTACTGCAACTGAATACAAATAATTACCTATATGCATGTTACAAAATAATCTATTACAATGTGGGCGACGTGAATTACGGATTACTAAGTCATAAGTAGTATCTTCCTAAATCAAGCCAAATCAAATTTCATATAACTATAACTATAAAAACATCCTGTTGGGTAAAAGTCTATGGATGCGAATATCAACCGCACTAAAGGAACTGAGTTGACAAACTGGTATATTTATTGTATGGTTGATTGTAATAAAATGAAAATGGATTTGTTACTACATTGATAAGCTACACTTTAAATAACAAACATAGAAAGCTGCATAACCATTGGTAGCTAGCGAAATCCAGTCTAGAAAGAAATAATAATAAATAATAACGAAATGTTCTGACTATACAGACATCTTTCATTACAGCACATACCATACACATACTTACTATGCACGTAAGTACAAAGATATATTTTAATATCAGATTGATTGCTAACAGAATAAATGCAAAATGCATACACAATCTTTTCGACCGTAATCGAAAATTGATTACAGATAGCAACTGCTTCAGTCGCAAATCAACCATTCATCCGCACTGATCCGCTTGCGAGTTGAAAACATAATCACCGGGAAAATTAGTCGATCAACTCAGCTTTTCTATAAAAATTGATTTAATGTAGACAATGTATCAAACAACGACATTATCAAAAGCTGGAGGTCGAAAATCGGTTGTGTAAATATCCAGCTTTCACGGAAATCACGATGTCAAACAAAAACAAATATTTCAAACGTAGCGAACCTCTATCAAAGTAAACAAAGTTTGAAACTCTTACCTTTAACAAAGGAATTTCATTTCAAACAATCGCGGATGACTACAAAAATAACAGACAACGCTATCCATTAGCATTAGGTACCTAAAAATAAATGAAATAAAAATATATTTAACAAAATGTTATGAAATAGTAAAAAATTCAAAAACGTAATTTTCTCATTTTATCTACCTAAAGTACTTATATAGGACAACACCTCAATTTATTTCGACAATTTCTTATCGGACTAAAAGTAATTAAAAATGTAATATCCGAAGAAAGATATCAATTTCTATTCGTCAGCAAAATTTTAATAGAAAATTTACAACAAATTAATATGAAAAACCATACAATATCAATTTCCCGTAATCTATTCATTTCATTAAACATACTACTCATAATGCCACTTCGATACTTAATTGATTCATCAATATTTTAGGTACTGAAACTTTACAGCAGACATTACAGAATGCGAATATGTATGAACATTAATAAACTGACAACAACAATCGTAAAAATATAACTTCATTTATAGACACTATCACATGTAATCTATGTATAACTTATGTAATCTAAATTTAACGAAAATTATTAGTCATATTACCTAAGCACTTATCAAATTATTAATAAATATGAGCAATGGAGTATATTTTAACAATATTCGTGATATTATAATATCCCCATTATAGCTTCCAGTCAAGAATGATAAATTGAAAAGTATTACGAAGTTTTACCAGATATGGCCTCCATCTACAACACCATATTAACGATATAAGAATTTATCGTTATATGTAAAATCTAAAAATAATACATACATATATGTATTTCCAAAAATAAATAGTATAACAGTCATATTGAAAGTGAAACTATATCCTTTAAAAGCCGTTTAAAACAATACTTTTGCTTTGGCGAATTTTTAATTTTTCGACAAACGAAAAATTGTCCATCGGCACACAATTTAGTTTACTATAACAGTATTCAGCCCTAAAAACAAGCGAAAAGTAGCAGCTAGGTTTAATTTACTTGCCATTGTCGCCCTTTGTGCTTGCTGCCGCCTTGGTGCTAGGTCACCAATAACTCATTGGCCTTTAGTCTGCTTCTGGTTTTCTTTTTCTTGTTTTCCTTTGGATGTTATTGGATTTTTCTTCGTCATTGTCGTACTTTGTCTCCTTTCCTTCGTAACTTATTATCTTTACTTGCGGGTGTAGTTTTCTTTATGTTAGTGTAACACCTAAAAGTTGACATTTTTTTTAATCTGTGATGGATGTTTTTTAATCTGTATTGCTTATCTAACTCTCAACTCTTGCTGTGTAGTTTATGTGTGTATAAATTATTTGTAATTCTACGCTGTTAGTCACTTTGCTCCCAACAGCGAATACTAGATCGATTGGGATACGATTGACCGAGAAAAATGTCACCATCCTCTCGGAGAATTAAATTTCGGATACCAGCGATCTCTCACACTACTGGGTAACCGCCTAACTATTGCCGTTATCCGCCGCACTATAGTTAATTACAAATTATATACAAAATACAGGGTAAGTTCAAAGAAAATGCGTTTGCAATCATGTTATAAAAAACTATAAATATAGCCATCTGAAGTGCTCATAAATGATTCTAGTTTCGGAAGTAACATCATTCCTGTGTCAATAAATAACTTTCGTATCTATTGAGTGATACAGGACTGATTACACTTGAGTGACAGCATT
>CM043015.1:91577699-91680073 GCA_023690525.1 Holotrichia oblita
TATTACAGGTTCATTGCGGGACTTGAATACGTCGATGAGGATCAGGATCCCAATAAACACTTTCAATTCTTCGATTTCAAGGTTTTGCCATTTATCTTTCAAAACTGTAGCCCCCTCTTTACTTGTCCACTTGCAAATGATATCGAATAATGGTTTACGAATATATAATAAAAAGTATTACTCAATTGAATCGCACATTCCCTTGGCAAAACGTGTAGGTCCAGGAGTTGACTTGGCTATAATTTTAGCTGCTGCTCTTCCTCCAGGTAGTTGCTCCGAAGACCATTCTAAATTACTTTTAGATGTATAAACACCTAATGATGAACTGCCTGTAACTGTTATTGCAGATGCAGAAGTTTTGTTGTCAGAAGAACTCGCTGATGTTTCGGACATCTCTTCTTCGACATAATCTGATTCGTTATCATCTGTGGATAGGGTATTTTCATCAAGTAATTCCCCATCATCTCCGCTTATCTGTTCTGCTATTTTTTCTAATTCTCGCCGAGAAAGCGGTCTTTTATATCCGTATAACATTATGTAAGAATTAGTAACCTTTCGCACACAAAATCTGTTGTAAACTGCGCAATAACATAGAATTACTAGCGCAGTAGCCAACAAGTTAGAACAAGCAGAAACTTGTAAATGTAGATTTTTAAATAAGTCTAAATTCCAAAAATCTTTTGCAATAATAAAGAACTGAGTGAAGCATCACCTAACAACAAACAAAGTCACAAGACCCCAAAAATATTAATTTTCAGCGAAGATATCTTTGATTAAAAAACATGTAGGTTAAGAAAGTATTCAGGCCATTGTACCGGAATATAATTGTAAGTACCCATTATTTGAGTGAATACGTCGCTAATTGACAAGGCGTCTTCAGAATTTCAATGCAATAAATATTATTTTGGCAACTAAATAATAATAAAATAAGATACTTAATATATGTCGTTGTTATTATTATTTTTTTTTTTAATGTGTGGTGGGTGCTTAGTTGCGGTGACTCCGTAAGCTGTATTACTTGTCTGGCTATCACTGCAACTTGCGGTGTAGTTTAGTGTGTAAGTTGTGTTTAAATGATGATGATTTCGCGTATTCATTTATATTGAAATTAAACAAGTTGTAACACGGCTAAACTTGTGTGCTAAAAGTTGTCCCACTTTTTCGCAAGCGAATGTATATGTAGAAAAGTATCAGATTGCAAATACAAAAGTAAATTTTAGAATTTGAAAAGTCACACTAATAAACTGTTTGTAAGTTAGACTAGTTTAAGAATCATGATAAATTTTAAAATCATAAAACAAATAGTCATGTTTAAAAGCGCTCGGCGTAAAAAGTAAAGTCGACTACGTATATCACGAAGAAATCCTATAATATCGACAGTTATAAGGTATGTTCGCAGAGTAAACTAAATTAATCAGAAATTTTACGACGCACGTAATAAGATGTAAGCGTTCGCAGTAAAGAAATACGAAAATTTGATGAGTTCGAAATTAGCAGGTTGTTGTTCGCAGAGTATCGAAATCGTAGCTGGAAATTGTATTTGGACAGTCGAAAGAGTCCCGGTAGAAATATCTCCAATTTAGAATTAGCGTCTGCGCACAGAAAAGTTTAGGTCTATGCGTTTAGTAGTTACTTAGATTACTGTACATGTTGTGTTAAAATTTTGATTCTTGATATTTCACCCGAGTTATATTTTAATTATTTTTAGAATTTTGTTATATATCAAATATTTTTAGTTTGGTAGTTTAGTTAATAGAAAAGATTTATTCATTTTGTGTACTGCCAGCGATCCCTTAACTACCACTAGGCAACAAAAATTCTTGTAAAACTATCTGGAAAATATTTGTTTTCTATTGACTTATTCGACTCTTAAAATAGATAATTATTTTTGTGCCTTTGCAAAATACCTGTAATACTTACCCTGCATGGCTCCAGTTTTAAAACGAAACCGCGAAACAAAATAGATAAAATAAAATAAATAATACAAATATAGAAGTGAAGTATGCTGCTATAAATATAAGTGAAATATTCTACAAGTACGGGAAACCCGTTCGCACAACAAAAATACGTATTAGTTGACAATTTCGACTTTCTGGCAGCGCATGCGCATTCGACAAATTCCAATTAAACTGAAATGGCAAGAAATTCACTCTGCGAACATACCTATATAGACATAGACATGCAGTTATAAATGAAAGTAGAACGTAAAATTCATAGAGGGTAGGTATATTTGTTTTATAGTACTTCAGAAGGTAAAGCTTTGTAAAAGAAAGTCTCATATATTGAATTACGTAAGCAATATCTACAGGAAATATACCGTCTGGAAATAATCGTGCGGGCGACGGACGAGCAGTATACGCCTGGGCTACATGATCGGGAGAATCAGAACGTTGTATTCGTATATGATGTCGCTTGTCGCTACGTAGTAAGTGTGAAATGCGAGCAAAACCACTCACGTCGATTCAAGCAACTACCACAGCAACTAATAAGATCCTGTAATTCGGTATTTCCTTCACTAAAGATAAATGTTAGAAGGCACGAGGTACAGCAGCAATTCTTAAATAAAATAATAAAAACAACCTTAGTTAGAGTTATATTCCATGTACTATGCAAAGTAAAAACTTGAGAAGTAAAAACAAACAATGTAAGCAGTATTTTCGTTAAATTTAAAGAACATGGTTCATAGGAAATAAAGCAAAAATTTCGAATAAAATTGTTTTCATATAGCTACTACGGAAGAAAATAAACTGTGAATTGTGCAGTAATAAATAATCAATTCCATAATTACTATCTTTTTTGAATGGAAAGACATTCAAGTGAGGCGATCTAGGAATAAGTCAGATTTTATGTAAACGGAAAGCAACAGTAATATGTAAATAAAAGCACATAAATATAAAAGTAGGCCCAGAATTATTCACTGATCGTGAAATTCGTCCATCGTGATGATTTCTCGGTACGGTATGTGCATGACTTTGGTTCAAGCGGCGTGTATTGTTGGAAACGAGCGGGCGATGGGCATCAAATGCGTTGAAAGATAGCGCAAAGCTTTCCTATATTTGGCCTATTGCACATACATAGACTGAAACCTCTCCCTCCTTAACATGAAGAACCGTGGAGGGATGCGAGTATGATTAAAAATGTACCGCAGTGGCAAATAGCTTTGTTTTGGTTCAGAATTCAGAATGGTTCTAGAGTTGTTGCGCACGCGCATTTACAGTTTAGAGTTTTGGTTAATTAAGAACGCGAACCGAATTTTTAGTCCGATGTTTTGGTTACTGACGGAATCGATTCAGAATGATTCTGGAACCGTTTAAACAGTTCTTGCACTTCCATGAGTACCGATTCTGAATTATGAGTTCGAAATTACGTCATCGGTGCATGTGTTCAGAAATGCGAGTTATTTCGATATGTCCGTCATCAATGACATTGATATTTACGTTGTCTTTTAAAGTTTGAGGTTTTCTTCCGTTTGTATTTGATTTTTTTTTGTTAATTACTATCCTGGGAATAAAATTTATGGAAAGTGAGTGGTATCCTAAGACAGAGACAGGATTTGAAAGACTTAGCCCAGAACATTCGCTATTGATATTTTGTTGGATTGTATTTTAGTCTGTATCTAAAAGATGGCAGTAAGAGCTCTAAAATGTGTTTTGTTGTTAAAAGTTCGGAACCATTCTGGAATTATAATGTTGTGCACTTACGTTCTGCGCAGTTCTGTTACTAATCCTGAATTCCGAACCAAAACAAAGCTAATAGCATAAAACATGCACCGTTCATTATGTAGACCAGCTATACACTGCTCGTCCGTCGCCCGGACGATTATTTTCAGACGGTATATCGTTCTAGTCTCAAAAAAGTCTTATAACGTATTGTAATTTTTATAAATAATTACTTTTACATTAAATAACATTACATTTAACTGACTCCGTACTGTAAGGTTATATAAAATTTTGACTTATTTATTTGTTAATATTTAAAAATAATTAAACATTATCATTGTAGTATGTATGTTACGTGCACGCAATACCAGAATAGCACCTAATTACTTAATCAGACAAATTATATATATTACGCATGTTTATTTTGCAATATAATGGCTCATAAAGATCATATTAAATTTATGGTAAATGGAAAAACTACAATACTTTAATACGTGAACTCTGACTGATACTGTATCTCTATCGCCGCAATTTCAGGTTGCTGTAAGTGCTCAATAAATCTAGTGATTATTTCGAATGGTGGAGTCCAAGGTAAGCTTCAATTCGAAAAACGGATCTGGATCTGAAGCTTCCAACAATGTATATCGATTTCTATTTTCGCGTAGCGAATTTGAATACGAAATTTCAGATAGCGAATCGGGATAATAACGCCAATATTCGGATATTCGGTACAACTCGAAGATTGGATCGATTAGTTTAGTATTGACGTTGAATTTCATGACTAAGTAACTATATAAGTTATATAAGAGGGCCATTCGTTTTAGTTACAGAGTTACAGGGTTGTCTCGATGTTTTTTACTCAATTAAACTACATTTAATGTCTCAGTTGATTACAATGTACATGTACACTCGGTTGATTTAAAATTGACTCACCCGGAAAGCGACGTAGACCTAACGTCGCACAGAAACTTTCAACATTTAACTGGATGTTTGTAGTAATAAAGCAATTTGCTTACGAGCAGGTAAAATAGCTACGTAATGTGAAATGAATGGGAAGATTGCTGCAGAAATATATTCTTTTTCAGATACTGTTAATACCTGCGCTATTACGTAGTATAGCGTTTTAGTTACAGAATTACAGGATTGTCTCGATGTTTTTTACTCAATTAAACTACATTTAATGTCTCAGTTGATTACAATGTACATGTACACTCGGTTGATTTAAAATCGACTCACCCGGCAAGCGACGTAGACCTAACGTCGCACACAGAAACTTTCAACATTTAACTGGATGTTTGTAGTAAAAAAGCAATTTGCTTATGAGCAGGTAAAATAGCTACGTAATGTGAAATGAATGGGAAGATCGCTGCAGAAATATATTCTTTTTCAGATACTTTTAATACCTGCGTTATTACGTAGTATAGCGTTTGCCAACACCCATTACCATTAATGACATATAAACGCAAATAAAATAATAATACAAACAAATTTTAGAACCATAAGAAAAATTATTTATCAAAGCAGATAGACAGGAATCTATGTTCATTTTAAGTTTGTTTTCTTAAAAACACTGATTTTATTCGACAATTAATAACAAAACACACAGTAATCAAATAATAATTAATTTCAAATAATAGAGAAGGTAAACGAAAAGGCAGTCAAACTGGAAACCAAATTAATACACAGAAAAAACTTTTGAATTATTGGTAGGTTCTGAAGGACATTTTCTGCACCATCATGCGAACATTGATTCTCTAAAGTATATGTAATAGGGTGAATCGAAAAACGTTTTTTTCTGCAATACAATTCTAATAGCACGGAAAACTTGCGCATAGGCGTCATTATAAATAAAAAAATATTTAAAAATTTTTTCAAAATTTGAAATCGGGCAGCAGGCCTAAAGTTACTAAAAAAAGTCAAAATCCCTGTAAATTAAAAAAAAAAATGCAAAAATTACAAAAAAAATACATTTTTTGTTGTAATAGTGAAAAAAAAGTGTTTTTAAGAGTGTCCTTAATGCATACAAAAAGTAATTAGACCCATTCTTGTTTTACTGAATTTGCGCAAAAGACCTAAAGTTGCGAGCAGGGTTGCCGCCCTGAAAATATTAAGTTGGCTATGATAATGGATGAGAGACCACACATTAGAGAACTTGGCTACAGGAGGATCCTTAAATCCAGAAATGAGCCATCGGATGAAGGTTACGTAAGAGACTTCAAAATACCTTCAATAAATTTTAGTGCAAACGACTATACCGAAGTAATTGATTGGTCAATCTGCAAGTTAACACCGCCGCCACTACTGTCCAAGATGCTAACTGAACACATTGCTTCTTTGTTGAAAGACAAAGCGCTATCAGCGTTTAACTACCTCAAATTCCCATGCCACACCCAGTCAGTTTGAGAGGTATATAAAACTGGTTACAGAAGCAGCAGAAAAAGTGTGCGGGCATGAAAATCGACATGGTTATATTAGAGCTACTTTAAAATCAAGACAACTGATGCCCACATTTAATTAAAAGTCAGAACTCAAAGGGGCTTCTAATCTTTTGCCTACAACGAACATATCCATTGTACAAAGTAAATAGTTACTGTAAATATTGTAAATAAAATTCACCCTGGTTGGTTGGTTGCGTAGGGTAGATTGTGGAAATCACTTGTTAGAGTCTTATTACAAACCTAATGTGTTAAATAAACACTCATCCGATATGGAAAACGGCGTTCTCACGGGACTATAACTTAACTTATACTATAATTTAGACCTTTTGCACGAATACAGTTAAGGAATAACAGGTCTGAAAGTATTTTCTCTGGATTGGGAAAACTATTTTAAATGGTTTTTACACTATTACAAATTAAAAATAAAACTTTTATGGGTTTTGGCACATGTTTAAAAATCGTCGAAAATCATGAAATATCGTTTTTTTTGCGATACAACCCGCAACTTTAGACCTTTTGCGCGAATTCAGTAAAACAAGTATGGGTCTAATTATTTTTGTATGCGTTAAGGACACTCTTAAAAACACTTTTTTCACTATTACAACAAAAAATGTTTTTTTTGTAATTTTTTTAAATTTACCGGTACTTTGACTTTTTTGGTAACTTTAGGCCTTCTGCGCGATTTCAAATTTTGAAAAAAATTTTTTTAATATTTTTTCATTTATAACGACGCCTATGCGCAAGTTTTCCGCGTTATTAGAATTGTATTGCAGAAAAAAACGCGTTTTTCGATCCACTCTAATATGTAATAGACTTTTATATCTTGCCCCCATACATATTCTTATTCATGTAATTTCTATATTTACTATATATAACTATAATTCATAAATACTTAGAATTATTTTACGTTGAATGAAAAATCCACTCTAGTCAACTGTATTTCCCAAGAAAATGTATGACCATATTAAACCATAATATACTTGAGCTAAGTAAGCTAACTCAAAATTAATATGGTTTTTAAACCTGTGGTGGATGCGAATTCCAGCAGTTTTCTTAAGTGTATTCCTTGTTTGACTACTGCTGCAACTTTTGCTATGTAGTTTGTGTATATAAACTTCTACTACTTCAAAATATTACACTAGAAATTTTAAATAACTTAAACAAAAATAAATTAGTAGCATGTATTAATTGCGACTTATCGAAAGCATTCGATCTGGTAGATCATGACCTTCTATTACAAAAACTATCATTATATGGTATAAGAGGTATAGCGTTGGCCATTTTTGCATCGTATATAGAAATAGATAAGTACACAGAAATAAAACATGCAGGCATAAATAACAATATCAAGTGTTATACGTCGGATACTAAAAGCTATAACATTGGCGTACCACAAGGGTCAATTTTGGGCCCTCTGCTTTTCAATCTTTTTATAAACGATCTTCCTCTGAACATCTCATCTTCTATAACGCTTTATGCAGACGATACAAATTCGGTTGTCACGGGCAATGATACAACAGAACTAGAGAATAACTGTGTTGAAACAATGAGAGAATTATGTGAATGGTTTCATAATAATAAACTTGTTATAAATGTTGATAAAACAAATATAATGTTTTTTAATTTAAGGGTACCTTTACAAATAACTGCCAACAATATGCGTGTGACCTCAGTAACAAATTGTAAAATACTGGGAATCTTATTTGATGATAAATTTAATTTCAGTCTGCATCTAGAAGCAGTTTTTTCTAAATTGAAGAAGGAACTTTTTGCTCTAACAAGGATGAGAAAACTATGCGATCGCGCAACACTAATTCAAATATACTACGCTTTTTTCAATTCCCACATTACCTATGGTCTGTTGTTCTGGGGTTCGGAGACGAATTTGAGATCACTTTTGATACTACAGAAGAAAGCTATCAGAATTATCCATAATTTACGTTTTAGGGAATCGTGCAGGAAATTTTTCTTTGATCTACAAATACCAACAATTTACAATTTGTATGTTATAGCATTGGCAAACTACGTTCACTTAAATATGGATCAATATCGGAGTAATTCGGACGTACATGGCTACAACACTATAGAGACCCTAGTTTTATAAGGGCTGATCTACCAAGGTCTCCTTTTACAGGTCGTATATATATTTGGGACACAAGGTTTTTAATCACCTGCCAAGGTGGCTTAGGGAATTGTCGCAACCAGTTTTTCATTCACAAATTAAGTGGTTTCTACGCGATAAATGTTTTTACAGTTTGGATGAGTTTTTTAAGACCAGCTTCGAGTAATATTAGTGACATTGGTAGCATGGCAATACTAGCAGCATGACGGGTTCTGATGCTTTGAGTGTTGAGAATGTGCACACTCCAAATTATGTACCTGCTATGACATAGTTTTATTATTATATGACTAATCCTGTATTGTTAGGTGTAGTTTTATGTTTTGTGTATTGTGTGTAATTCTGTACCTGTATAATGTTAATATTCAACACCACTGGTATCGAATAAATGTATCTATCTATCTATAAATGCCTTCAAGTGCCCTTGTTGCAGAACTATATCGCCATTTATAATGCTACGCTGTTAATCACTTTGCTTCCAACAGAGAATGGTAGATCGATCGGGATACAATTCTATGAGAAAAGCGTCACCGTTCACCATATCACTGAGTAACCGCCTAACTACTACTTACTCAGCTTTACCGAAACTTCTATTTTGATTTATTGTTACTCAACATTAATTTGCTTTTATAACATCAGTGATTTAAAACAAGCATTATTATAGGTAGGCACACACGAAAGAGATTTTTAAAAGATTGGCATGCGTGTTGTGTGAAGTATCGGACTTATATCAGACTTTTTGACCGTTTGTTTCTCTGGAGAGAAAGTTATTTTTGTTAGTGGCCAGTTATTATGGCGTGTGAAAATTGTTTGAAAAATTTGTTTGTTTTTCTTAATTATAATATATTTATAATTAAAAGAAAATGGAGTGTTTCGCCAGAATTTATTGAAATGTATAAGAAGAGGCCATGTTTATGGAAAGTAAGAAACAAAGCTTATTTAAGTAAAACTTAAAACGAGCAGCGTATAATTAGATTTTAGTTAAAAAAAAAACAAATAAATTATTGATAGAGAGAAATAAAAAGAGATTTTTGAAGTTTGAAGTACTCGTTCTCAAATAATTTTTAAAATCACCTATTTTGTTCTGACGTAGTTCCCCAAGTAAAGGCATAGGTCTAAATTTTTTCTCTCCTCAACATTTTCATCTATTTAGTTTTTTCTTTCCCCATTCCTAATAAACATAACCGCAAAAATGCCACAGTTTTTTTTTATTTGAGCGAGACGTATTTTTACAAAAGGCCCTCATCAGAATTTCATAGTACTATGAAATATCTCACCCGCACATCAGTCCTCTTAAAATGTGAAATATTTTGCAACTAACGAAGTGAACGGTCCCTTAAAATATCAAGTATGTCAAGAATTTGAAAGATTATATATTTGCATTTGTGTACACCAACAGGTCTGGCCTGTGGCAGGCAATAATAATATCAATGGATCAAACACCGGTCATTGCACGGCTCAACTAATAATATCGATGAACTCCAACGGAGAGTCGTCAATCGAAGCAACCATCCAGATGATGATAGGAATTATATTATATTACTTAAGAAAGGCAAACGAGTTAGCATTGTTAATAAACATGGCTCACGCGTACCACTAGCAATCCAATCTAGGAGAGTTAGGGGATTTGCTGGCGGCCAACATACGACCGAAGAATACCCTTGTCGCATACAGATTGCTGGAGTTATAGGTTTATATGTACCGTACATATTACACACGCATATTTTACGTATTATTTGTAGGCGTAGCAAAGTGACGATAGTGGAGAGACATTGGTAAGGATTTTCGACATTCAATCGTATTAGTGCGACAGGAGTGTCGTAAGAGTGTACATATTTGCTTTTAGGAATTAGTACGTGTAGCTTGATTATCTAGTTTTCCAAATAATATATCTATGCGATAACATTGAACTGAAACAAAAAAAAATTCTATAATGAAATTTACAAAAGCGACCGAGGAATGTGTTTTTCTCTTTTAAATGCATATCCTCCATGCATAACAGCCCCTCCTCTCTGTATCACATACATAAATACGTATACACGTGTACATGTCTATGTGTGTGTATTTGAAATCGAATGGAAACCGTTCACTACTCCAATCTGTATAAATATACCACAATCGATGAGCTTATTTATCTGTTCAATGGTGAATATAGTGCGTACATGTTTTCCTGTAATTTAAGCTAAATGCAAAATTGCATGTATACGCCACTTGTATGTGTCCGAAATTGGCCAAATTTAATTGTTAATCATTATTTCTAATTGTATTGCTAAATTTTACGTAAATATATGTCGTTATTCCTTAATAAAAAGACAATTAATATATCTATTTTCTGACCTTTATGTACTAATAAATTGGTATTTAATTAATTAAAGTTTTATTGACCTACAAGTGGAAATATTTCAGGAATTGAAAGATTAATAAAAAGACCGTATTTATAGTAAGATTTCATCAATAAAATGAAATTTTGAAAAATTATATTGAAAAGTTGACATATTTGAGAAGCTTTGGTTGAAACCTCTAAAACCTCTTTAGATTAGTACCACGGCTGGAGTATCGTTCTATTTGAGACTTAATGGATACATAGCTAATGCGCGATGCATTCGCTCACTCGTTCAATAATCCACTAAGGTTTTCTCTAAGCAATATTTTCCTTTGACCCACCCTGGAGGTTAATGTTCTGCCAGATTTGCCGGAGTTACATTCTTACTACATGTTTTCGATCGTGATTCACAGTGTTTGAAAGGCAGTTTCTCTGATTTGATAGGTAGTAATAATTTATTGAATATAAAATGTAAAGTTCTCGAGCACTTTTGGATAAATAAATTTTATATTTGAGATTCGTCTTCATGGATAGCGCAGTTTTGTACTCATATTACTAACTCAATTTCAATGTACTTCACAGTGTGAGTTTAACGTCTCAAAACTTCCTAATCTTTAATTAATGAACAGAAAGAAATGTTCTAAAGAAGACGTATTTTAAGTCTCACACTACACACAATTTTTTTTTTTCACAAACTTTCACGCTTATGTATTGTTACTCGATACAGTTGCCAAAGAAATTTTCTGAAACACGAAATTCACTGTAAGCATATTTCTTTAGAACGTAACGTTGTTTCGAAGAATATGCACGTTTTGTCGAGCCTTCAACTGGTTCGTTAGCAGTTTACAAATATACATTTTATGAAGTGACACGTGTTGTACAGATTTATGTTTGGACGTGTCGAAGTAGCACGGAGCATGAACGGAGAATATTAAGAAGTTGGAAATTCTAATGAAACGTGAAATTTTTGCCGTATGCTAAACAGCGACTCCTAGAACTCTTGCCAAACGTATTGTGAAATATTTCTTCCGCTTACGCTGAATTACAAATCGATTTAGTTACTGCTAGTACAAGGAGTATGTTAACAAAAAATGCGTTTTAAATGTTTGAAACAAAGAAATTGTGGAACTGTCAAGCTTGGAGTACACAATATTGGTGTAAACTTGGCGACATTTCTAGTACCTTTGATGCTTGTACTATGCTTTCAAATTAGAACGTGACAAAAGTAAAACGAGTATCTTTGGACGTGTTTTATTTGATACCAAAAGTGATCGCTCTTCTTTTATAATTAAACTTTTCTGAACTTAATTAAAACTTTTTTTGTGTTATTTTTTAGCAATTCGCGGAATCAATTTCAAAGATTCGTTTTCTTTATTTAGTAGTTCATGTGGGATGTTCAGTTGCATAGTACAATGTCGTGAAATAGCTCTTAGTACCGCGAATGTTCAAAGCGCTTCTTCCCAATAAAAGTTTCAGCATTATATATATTTATGTATATAATCGTTTGTTTGATAAAATTAAGTAAATATATAACTTGTTAAGTAATAACTCTTTTTTTATTAAGTTTAACAAATATTGTCCTGATTCAAAACTGTCTTAATAGATAATTATTTTATTTATACAAGAAATACCTTTATCTTAATATAAATAAACACGTTTTCTTGAATTAAAATCATTTTAGTTTATAGTGGACTAAACTATGTCACAACAAAATTATATTCTTTCTTAGTTTCAAGATACCGTTTTCTACGTCTAAAACAACTTCAAGTAACGACAATTTTCTAAGATAAGTGTCCTTACAGCAACTAAAGTTATAAATAGTTCTTTTGACGTTTGCTAATATATAGTTTTACACCTTATTTTATATGTTCATTAATGAATAAGCAATATTTAAATTTATCGCGCTATTGTTACCACAGAACCGTCGATGTAGACAGATGTAGAGAACACTTATTTGCCGTGAGCGCAGCTTTCTGAGTTGTAAAAACCTGAAGGCCACCATTGTAACACCACTAGCACAGAATAAACAGAAAGGACAAGATTGTCGAAACCTTTGATGTTTTATTGACGATTCTGAGTGACCTTGAGGCTATTGATGCCATTTTGAAAATATGTCCAAGAATGGCGGAAAAGTTTGAACTTGATTTCAAGCATCTAAGTTCGATATATTCGAAATGTACATCAAGTATAAGATAATTATATATGAAAAAAGAGTTTAAACAAGAATCAAACAACAAATTTTGCAATTACTAGAAATAACTATAATATTAACGGGTCGATGGCCGCAGTGGTTAGGCGGCTGACTATCGTTGTGGGAGGACGATAGGTGCCGGGGTTCAATTCTCTTTAGTGACGGCGACATTTTTCCAGAGAGTTTAATCCCGGATCGACTTGCCATTCGCTGTTGGGAGCTAAGTGATTAACAGCGCGACATCATAAAAGGCGTTATGGTGCTGTCACAAAGTCATTGTACACAACTTACACAGACAAACTACACCGCGAGAGTGGCAGTGATAGCCAGACACTGCAACTAAGCACCCACCACACATAAAAAAAAATAATTATGCTTTCCTATAATTAGAATAGTTGCCAACATACATAAATCAAGTAGGTAAAACGTAAACATCACAAAATCACTAAACTCACAACTAAGAACTAACCTTCAAACACCTTCAAACAAGCAATAAACATGTAAACAACATTCCAGGAATATTTGGACATATTTTAGAAATGGCGTCTGCCAGTCGTGCGCACAAAAACCATGACATCAATTTTAAGGCGTTTGTCCTCTCTGATTATTCTGTGCCACTAGTTACTTTTCTGATTTTATTTGATTTTTTCACCGTGTTAACCTTGTTGGTCGGTTAACTTGACTTATAGATTTTCACAAACAAAACACAAAAGTGTTTGAGATGTGCATATCACACTGCCGGTGATCGGCTAAAATACAAACATGTTGCAATGAAAAAGGTAGATTCTCAAGCACAGAAATTTGACGATAACCATACGCCGTAAAAGGAAACGTTTGACAGTTCAATCCTGACACACAGGCACGTGTTTCGAACATATTTGTTCTCATTAGTGTGTGATACAAGAATATGAACCAACAAACGTATTCCCCGTACCCGTTATATCCTGAAATTACGCGAAAGAAAATCAGAAAATATAACTCCATGACCTCTATCGGGCGATAACCGGACATCAACAAGGGCAGATCTCTAGATGTTCTCCGAACGATTACAGAGATCACGTGTGTAAGTGCTATCGTCATCTATCGGATGTCCCGATAAGCATAACACAAACAAAACACAAAAGTGTTTGAGACGTGCATATCACACTGCCGGTGATCGGTTAAAATACAACATGTTGCAATGAAAAACTTTTTTCATTGTAACATGTTTGTATTATAGATTTTCGTTTGTTTATTTTTAATTTGAGGTTATTGTTTATCTGGTTATAAAGTTTTGTGTGAGATATTCTGATTAATGTTTTCTTCTATTTTTTATTTTGGACAGACACTGTTTTCATGTACTTATGTTTAATTTAGAAGCTTGTATTGTATCGGGTTTTTTATTAAGAGCGACGCATTTTGTTTTTTCAATTAAAAGACTTGTGGGTTAATTATGGAAATAATTTTTATTTCAAATGAAAGCACAATCGATGCCATTATTTACAGAATATGACATCGTTCAAATGTTCGCCGCGAAAACGCTGGCATGAGTGAATACACTGGACCCAATTTTCCATGACTCGAGCACACAAATCGGCCTAAATAGCAGGAGTTTCACGTTCGATGTTGGCCTGCTGGCTTGTTGGCATAGATCAGCGATTTAATGTAACTCCAACGAAAAAGGTCTAAAGGGGTTAAATTGCACGAACGAGGCGGCGATTCGCGAACACCGTTGCGTGAAATAACTCGCTTTCCGAACTTGGTCTTCAATAATTCGATTGTGTTGTATGCTGTATGGCACGTTGCACCGTCCTGTTGCAACCACATATCGTCTAAGTTCATAGCGTCGAGTTGGTCCCAAAAATACTCCGACATCATGGCCCTGTAGCGATCGCCGTTGATGGTTGTTGGCGAGCCGTTTTCATCAAAAAAGAAAATGGGCCGATGACGCCATGAAAAGCGCACCAAACAGTTAACTTTTTCGGATGAAGTTGTGTCTCGTGCATCACTTCAGGTTGCTGCCTCGTTCAAATGCGACAATTTTGCTTGTTGACACAACCATCGAGCCAGAAGTGAGCTTCATCCGAAAACAGGATTTCCTTGTGAAAGTCGTCGTCAGCTTGCATGTGGTTCAGAGACCAATAAACAAATGCGCGACGCTTAGAATGGTCGGTTGGCTTTAGTTCTTGAGTCAACGCAATCTTATGCGAGCAGAGAGTCAAATCCTTCCGCAAAATTCGCCGCCAACTGATCACACTGATGTTCCACGCCTGTGAACGGCGCGGAATAGACATCTTTGATTACTCACACACTCTCTCTCGAATGGCCACGATCTTATCTTCACTTGGAGCAGTACGTCGTCGCACAGGCGCTAGGACATTATGCAATGCATAGGTTGTTTTGAATTTTTGCACCAAACGTTCAATAGTCCGTCTTGTTGGACGGTTTCGAAGCCAACTTCACTCCTATTCGAGAAATGTTCAAAACAAAATGCGTCGTTCTTAATGAAAAACCCGATATATAGTATTGAATGTAATTATCTTGAATAAACTAGACTTATTTGTCATCTTGTGTTATAATAATAATAATGAATTACTTTGTGAAATCATGCAAAAGTATATTGTAAGAAAGAGTATTTTTTATCACAGGTACTACGCCATAATAGACTTTCCTTTATTTTCTATACCAAATGACTGTTAGCTGTAGCTAGATTTTTTTGTCTTAAATATTGCCTGTGTGTTGTTGACTCTTGTTAAATTTAATGTACTATTATGTGACCTCATCATGTAGACCAAAAGATTTCAGAATTAATTATTGCACATAAAACATACATCAGGAAGACTTAGAAATGGAAAAAAGGAAAATCGAGTAACAGATAGATAAGCAAAAAGAAACGCCAGAAAAGACAATGAAGAACGAGAGAAAAAACTCGAACTTTCTGAAACTTTCCTGAAAGAGCGGTATGTGAAATATATAAATAATATTGAAGAAAATTAACAAAAATAATAAAATAGAAGAATTTTAAAGCAGTTACGAGAGGGAGAGGTAAAACAAAAAGAAGCATGTTTGAACAAAAGAAAAACGCAGGTGAAAAATATAATGAAAGGAGGATTTCATGCACACCTACAAATAGCAACCTTCAAATGATTGTAACATGGCTAGAAAGATTAAATTCTAATCATTGATGTGTGGCTGCCGTTGATTTTCGTGGACAGAACGACTAATTGTCTGCGAGTGAATTTCATAATTAACAGTTGTAGCGTTTTTTTTTTGACATAATAATAATAATAATAATAATTTTTATTTGTCATTGATCACAAAGTGATATGGACAATACATATACTTATAATTTCAATTTGAAAGGGTGAAAATGTGGTGTGTAGATGTTAATTAAAATTGATTCATTTATGGTAAATATTTTATTTCTTAAATGTGGGTTTCAGAAATACCTTAGATACGAAACATTGCTAACAAACAGAAATATCACAAACAAAACGGTAGAGTTTAAATATATTATCAGATTTACATGTTTTATTTATCTTGTAAGTTCTACACTGTTTGCTGTCCGCCCTAACGTTTGTTTCAATTGTTAAACAGTGAATGTGTAGTTAATAGCGTCAACCCGACACCAGTAAATATAATAATACTCTCAGAGTGCAAATAACATAGTTGTATCAAGTTTATACCATTTACGGTAGTATTTTTATAACGTAATTTGTGGAAGTTCATATAAATCTAGAACTAATTTATTTTAATTGATTGATGTATACATCGTAGATACTTATTCGCCGATAAAAGGTATCCTCATCAACAAACTGTTTGACGGAGCTCTCAAAATGGAGTATCGATCCCATTCACAGAGATAATTTTTTTATTACCGGAGCAATCTGCAGTATTTTAATTAACTGAAACCGTTTTAAAATAGAGAGCACTAGTTGTATCGTTACAATTTTTAGAACTACTACGTAATGTAAAACTGTTTGACATTTAATTTATTTTTCAGGTCTGTACACAGTTTTCAAATTAATTGGTAGAGTTTCAGTAACACACATTTAATTTTGTATAGATATCGGCGATTTAAATTCGAGTTTAAACAGATCCTCGTCAATACTACAAATTTACATCAAAATAATTTTCGTTGATCAATATGAGCTGGTTAAATAACAGAGGCACAATATATTTTTCATTGGAATAATAAGGTGTACGTAAATTGAATATTCAACAGTTCTCATACTAGATTTTGTTGTTCTTTAATTAATTTGAATGTTTCATGTCATGATAGTGAGTTTAAGATTTAAATTTGTTGCTTTGAAGTATGTATACGAGTCAGTTGTTACTGCTATAAAACACTTTTTTAACAGCTTTGTAAGTGTAATGAATTTCCACACAAAAGTTTAACATTGCGAAATGATGGAATAAAATACGGACCAAAATAACTAAACGACTAATCAATATAACCATTTGAACCAATTCGTGATTCATTGTCGAAAATCATCGATTTTGGTAGTGAGGTTTACGTGAGGTTTCAAAACTTTTTACGATCTGTAGTATCCGGTGGCTACGTTAGTTGAATTTGATCGCGAAATCAGTCTTGGTTGGTAATGTCTCTAGGAAAGCTGCATAACAGAAGTGTGGCGCTCTTATGCAGAATCAATTGTTTAAAATTTGCAATTAAACTACGAGTAACACTTATATTCCGGACTTCTTATTCTTATTTCGTATCTAAGCTTTGCTTGTAGTAGTGTCCGAGTTGTCTATCCTTCCATGCCAATTATCATATAATTCGTATAATTTTTTCCGTGTTAAAATATTTGTGATAAACAATACAAGCTTTCTTAACGAACATTAATTTTTATTTCTTCTATCACCAGTTATTGCTAGTCGAAGAAGATCCCGGTACAGGGTTGACAGAGTGTACCTGCTGGGAAAAATTAACGATAGCGTCAGATATGAAGTATTTGGCGATTGTCGTTAATCAAATGCATACATCTTAATGTCGAATTGAAGGCTTCGCTGGATTATATAAAAATAGTGATTCTCGTAACTATTCCTCATTACTTTATGCTTTGGCGTTATAAATAAACATAGTGCTCAAACCTACAAACACAAACAACATTTACTTTTGTTAATATTTTCCCAAAAAACTTTTTTTTTTCAATTAGATAATGATATGATGATATACTATATATACTATGATATATATATAGGTATGATAATTTCTATTCTCATAATTTTAAGCTTGTGTATTCTCAAACTACAATAGTAGTACACGAAAGCCATTTATGTATTCAGCTGTGAGTATGAAATCTTTTAATATTTTTGCAGTTCATATAAAAAATATTGCTTCACTGTGTACATTGCAGTTCGTATTACACATATTTCAGGATGGCAAACAATTGAATGGTGATTAAATTGCGCATTGTAATGCTTCAAAATCTCCCGCAGGTTCCATGGACGATTAATTAAAATGCGGCGTAAATTTATATTACACGTTTTTTTGCTGTATGTATATTTCATTTATTTTCAATGTGCACGAAAAATCAAAAACCATAACATAAAATATATTTCACGGCACAATATTTTTACTTTTGTAAGGTGGGGAATTTAGTTTAGTAATAAACTACGACAAATATTATTCTTGCATATACCAATATTTTTCAGTTGGGTTTTTTACACTGCATACTTGTGCATATACATTATTGCTCATGGCCATAACAATATTAAAAAGACAATTAATATTAATTAATATCAAAATTTATATCACACTGAGAAAAAAATAGTAATGACAAATAAAAATTTAATTGGTGCAAGTAAAAACTACACTTAAATACGGCACAGATAACCTGAACATGTATAACAAATAAATCGATGTTTCTAACTCAAAGCAGTTATCACTAATAGTATTTGTAATAAATAAACCTGAATTCAAATATCTTTATTTGTGCTAAAAATATTTGTCGTGAAATAATAAAACGTATACTTACGATAAGTTGCTCTGTTATTTGTCTTAGGCTATGTGAACTCAGAAAACAGCTTTTAACTATGATAAATATACAGTGTTACTGTAATTGTTATAAAAAATATTTAAGACTAATATTTATGATAAACAGTTCAATTGATCCATTTTTCTCATTGCACTGATGTCTCATAAGGTAACTACTACAGGTCAGAAATTTTTTACTGAATCAATTTTATGTCGAAAATGTCTATGCTCAGAACTGTATCCTAGCTGAATTAGAAAGCATTGGAAATTTTAAATAACTAGCCGTCCGGTCCATTCATTTGCTGTATACGAGGTCTGGCTATTAAATAACGAGACTGCTTATGAAAAAGAGTATTTTAAAATTATTCTGCAATCGAATGCTTCCTTCAATGCTCCCCTTGCTCCTCTTCAATGCCCCTTCTCTCGTCACACACCGTTCCATTCTTTTTTTCCACTGGGCAAACCAATGTTAGAAGTCTTCTTTTGTAAGAGCATTTAGCCGATTTTCGCTTCACCTCTTCCATCGATTCGACTCGGGTTCCTCTCAAGGCAGACCTGACCTTCGGAAACAAGAACATGTCAGAGTGCTAAATCTGGCGAGTACGGCGCGTGTTCGAGTACTGAAGTGCCTGTAGCGGCTAAATAACGCTACACAGGCAGGGCGTTATGGGCAGGTGCGTTGTCCTGGTGTAAGATCCACGACTTGTTTCTCCACAATTTCGGCTGTTTCTTACGAACTCGCTCTCGCAGTGTTGCCAAAACGTTCAAATAGTAAATTTGGTTTACAGTTTCACCATCTGTAACCCATTCAGTCATCACGATGCCGCACGATTAGCATGGCTTTAAATCTTGATTTCGATATCCTTGCTTTTTTTCATTCTTGGCGATGCAGGAGTTTTCCAGTACATGGATTACCGCTTAGTTCGATCATCGTATTGGAATATCCAGGTTTCATCGCAAGTGATCTAATCTCTCAAGAAAATCAGAGCAGATCTGTTGGCGGACGAGCTTTTGGTCGGGAGGGTCAAATTTTCTGGGACCAGCTTCGCACAGACTTTGTTCATGTTCAATTCGTCATATAAAATTTTCTGGCCATTTCTTTACCGGCGTTTACAGTCTCAGCAAACAACCGAATGCTTACTCGACAATCTCCGCGCACAATTTCATTGATTTTGTTCACGGTTTGCGGTGTTGAAACAGACACTGGTGGACCTGGACGTTGGTCATCTTCGTTGCTCTCTTGGCCTTCTGAAAACCTTTTATGCCATTCGAATTTTCTTACACCCTTTTAACTTGAAACTGCTTTAATAACATATCCTTAAGCCGTGGCAATCATATCATTGAACAGCGTGTATATGATCTTTAAGCATTTTTATTTTACTCTAAGTATCTTTTAATCCTACATATCTTTCCACTTGTAGATAGATGAAAAAGGAATCAGTTAAAATTTATTTTATTCTAGAACACAAAAATTATGTTTCCGCAAAAATTACTTCACCATAAAATTAACATTTAATATGTATCAAATACTATTAAATCATCTAGCCATGCCTATCAACAATATATAAAATTATGTTAACAATCTCCTGGAGCATATTAAACTATTTACTAATGCACTATACCTACTAATAAATATAAATTTAATTCTCCCTATATACAAGTTTTTGTCAAGCTCTAAAAAATTTGTTGAAGAACAAGGGAAAACATGGCAGAAAGTCCAGTCAACAACTTAAGTCAATAAAATTTAGTTTTGAATTATTAAATTATCAATTCAGTTCTAAAATTAACAACATTATTTTATCTTGGAAATCTTTTCAGGATGATTCCTTTTTCTGGCGAAGTAGAACAACCAATTAAATGAATTATGAATTTTAATTCATATAGTTTAAATTAAAAATTTATAGCACTAACGCTAATGCCAGCAAAAATGTTCTATTTAAGTTATCTCCACATTGTTTATTGCTCACCTTTTGCAATGATTCGAACTTTTTGTAACTTTTTTACGTAAGATGATATAAACTTCAAATAAATTTGACGCTTTTCACAACATGGTAGTTAGCTAATATCTGTATCTATATATCGTGCTAGAGAATACTATTTACGATGCTCTATAAACATACATTAAAGTCATCTCGTGGAAAACATAAAATATACTTACTGTAAAAGCTTGAAATTAGGTATGTACATTGTGTTTTATATAAAATCTATATGCCTTTATGATAGATTTCATTTAAAAAATAAAACACATGTTAACTTTTATTTTTGGGGAACACCTTTTGACATGAAAATCGCAACTGATAATATTACTACCTCCCTACAGAACTATTTCTTCAACATTTTGAGATGGTAATGTGGATCGAATAATAGTTATTTGTTTGTTTACGTTCATCAGTTTATATTGCAGATATTCGGAAATGGATATTTTTGCAATATGTTTCTTATTAGACAATATATTTTCTCCACGACTATTAAATAATGTATGCATTCGGACTGTACATGAAATTGAAGAATTGATCAATTCTGCGGCAACGTGTGTAATAAACTGGAATCCACGGCCTATTAGTTGATTATATTTTTCTTCGATTTAAAACATCAACAATGTTTGTTGATATTTACGTTACACACGATTCTTCGATTCGAGTATAATGGTTATTATTCACTTCAATGATTTTCTTGAACTTCATTCTCGTGAATAATAGCCATCATTATACGCTCGTTGAAGAATACACTATTTCACTTGAAGTCAGTGTTAGAATACTGTAAACGATTTTGGTATTACAGATTTAGCATTTTCGCAAATATGCTTAGAAAAATATAAAAAATTGGTTTTCGTATTATTATTTGTAATTTTCTATTTTTTGTTAGGGTCAAAAGTATACTATCAATGTGTATTTTTTTCTGTAATTATTGGATTCTACTTCATATTTAAAACATCTTTCATTTACAAGTTTTTGTAGATATCTACAATAATATCTCACCTTTTAAAGGTTATTTTGATTTTTTTGTTAAAATAGCATTTGATTTGTTGATAATACCTAGTGAGAAGCAACTGCCATGCTATGAAATTTAAAAAATCTTTTAAGCAAAGTGTAAATGGTAGAAATCGTGTCTTTGATAATATGCCCTGTACGAAGACATGGTCATATATTTATAATGTGTTTGGAATGAATTTATGCGATTTGAAAATAGCAAAGGTCATATTTACCTATTTCCATATAATAAATGCAGTGTTTGTTTTGCATAGTATTCAGTGTGCTCACTGATCGTAACATATTTATATACGACTTGATTGCATATAATTTGCATTTGTTGTTTTCTGTTTTTCGGCCAGCTAGCCATACTTTGGCCGACCGTAAATCTGATAACACTCGAAATAAGTCCTGTCTGTGCATGTGGTAACTATATGCCATATTTATTAATAAATGTTAGGTATTTCAAATGTAACGAAGAAGATAAAAATTAAACAAAAAATATAAACTATCTTATTTAAAATAACAACGCTGACAGCAACTTTCTGTTAAACTGGAAGTGATATATTTAGGACATTGACAAAATAGGAAATTACAAGTAATAATTTTTGTATTTTTATAAGTAACAGTTATATAACTCCGTAAGAGTCAAATTGGGATGTCGAATATGTGGTGTTTTTCTATCAAACAAGAAAGTTGATGAAAAATTCGCAACTTCTTGTGCAATAGAAAATATTTTTAGATTAATAGTGCAGTTACTCTTACTGTCATAATTGTTTTTACATAAGACGTGGATAAACCTTAGTTGACATAGTAGTATAGTAATTATTATAGATTTGTATTCAATACTAAAAATGACTGTATCTGATATAATTCAGTTAGGTGTCGTTAAATTGTCATCAAACCATGCTGAAATGGCGAAATATCAGGAGGAATCGTACAAGTAAATAAAATTTAGTGTTAAAAATGTGAGTATAGGATTAGAAATATCTCAGCTATTATTCTTTCTGAATATAGTGACTAATCCTGCTTATTATAAAAACCTCTTATTGCAGTAGTTTTTGATATACTATTTAAAACATATATTGAATAGTCAAATAACTAAAGAAATTCAAATCACAGCACATCTCTCCTATGGTAGTTTATTAACTTCAAATTACCGGGTCAGAATAATTTAAGCCGCACTAGAAGGAACATCTCAGAAAAACACATTTATAACGTACAATATTCCTGCACGAATAGCGGTAACTTACCCCGAAAAACAAGATATATTGAGGCTTCTCTACAAAACAATGCTTTAGTATGGGTGCTGCCATCATTAATCACTACAAAAGCTAATTTCACTGCTGAAATAAACGCTTTCAAACCTATAATCTTGTCCGCATCAGTAATGTGTTCGCTGGACATTTCGCAGAAAATACTTGTCGTTTCCTGAAAGTAAAGTTAAAGCCATTTTTCATGTTTTCATCTCAAAGCAAGGTCATGTGATAATATTGGCGATTCTGAGACAGTACATATAAATATGTTTTCCTAATGAGTTTCGATATATTTTTCTATTGGTTTATTTTGAACGCTTTATCTAAAAAATAGTCAAAATAACTGTAACAACAAACAAATGAAAACTAGAACGGGAAAAAACTTTATAAATTTATTTGGGCATACATACTCCATTGTTTAGTAACATAAACGCCCTATCCCGGTCTCGGTCAATAAGCGTACCCATTTAATTTTCTTATTGCCGTTACCACACCCTGTAATGAAACGCTTTTGCTCAAATTAAATAGTTCTTATTAGGTAGGATTTGTTAAAATATGAAACTGCTTGCTAAATGATCTTAAAGATTATGTAGCAATGTCACTGATGCATATATTTAATTTATTATTTCGAAACGGACTCTGTCTGGAGCATATACCTGTAAATGCTTAACAAAAACTGTTAGCAGTGTATATCAAACTGCCGTTGGTTTATCTTAATTAAATTTTATATGTTAGCGGAGCGTGTAGTTAATAATCGGTTCTAAGCTTTATGAATGAACACGGTACATTGCACACATATCATTAATGCTTTTATGAACCATATAACTTCCTGCTTAGATAAATTGGACCCGTATGAGATTTCAATACGTTTTCAAAAAGGTTTTTGACCGTGTTGATATATTCCTATTTAGATCTTATTTAGATAGTTGGTCAGAATTTTCTAGACCTTAACAATTTACGATCAAATACATTATAGATGGATTCAATGTTGAGACCAACTGGGCCTCTATTTATATGAAGGACCTAGGATTTAGTCTTCAGAATAATATTGTTATCAATTACGTTCGCGTTGATGACTAGTTGTTCAACATATTTTACAAGGATACAAGTTTAGGATCATGCATAATTTTGCAACATCTGGTACATATGTAGGTATATAATAACAGTGCATTCAACAACACAATACGACTCTAAATAATAATAATATCCAAAAAAGAAAAATATAAATACAACGACTCAAACAAAAGAGCGAAACAAGAAAGCATTCGAAAGAATTAAGTTAAATATGATCAGATTAGCTGCTTTTTTCTTCAAACCTCAATAAATCTGACATTACTCGACCGAGTAGCAGGTCGAAAAATTTCACTTTTCCTCCGCCGATAATTTCAATGTTGACAGTGTCCACTTGACAGTTTTATGATGAATCACTATAGAAACAGCTTATACCTCGTCAGCGGTCTAAACGTCCAAACCTCCTTGTAAATCCTCATATTTTCAATGGAAAATAGATATTCTTGAATAAATTTGTCAACGTTTGAAGAAAAAAATAGCATATTTTATTTGGAGGAAAAGTTACTTTTGATGGCTTGCTCTCTATTAGTAGCCTCACTTCATTTAAAAAGGCGTTAAAAGCACGTTAAAATGGCGTATTTTTCGGACTTTCATCGGTATCAATTTAGTTGAAGTGAACGTTAATTTTGGACGGCCCTGTATAAATAGATAATTTCGAAGACGTGGATTTGATGGGCTGTATCTCAGCTAGTAGTGCACCAAATCTGACGTCTTCACCTATAATTTTTTCATAGATACAGAATTTTTAACATAACGTTGCAGTTGACCATATATAGGAAAAATGTAATAACTCAAAAACGGTTGGTATTTAGTATAGGGTATCTTAACAAGTTTTGATGTAGAATTGTATCCGCGAAGTGATACAAAAGCGTAAATAATTTCGCCAATGAGACCAGATGACACTATCTCTAAGTACAAGTTTTCAGAATTGTATGATTTCGGGAACATCGAAAAGTTCCAACGAACCAGTTCCGTGAACAACTCCGTATCTGTAGTGGAAATGTCAGGTTTAGGAGAAATCAATGTCCAAAGCAAAAAAGAAGAAAAAGTAAGCAAACACAAAGATCTGCTAATACAACTTTGGCTAACTTTGCACGAATACACAATTTACTTCGTGTCATTGATTATTTATTCTTACAGTTTGTTTTTGTTAGTAGAATTAGCAAAAAGATAAACCTGAAAAAATTAAAGCAATTAAAAGTGAAACAACAGTCAAATTCGTCCACACAGTAGACAAGTACGTACTACTTGCACCACCTACGGGCTCATAAAGTCAGTTATCCAACAGCAGCAGACTATGGTATTGCTTATATTCATCTAGCTTCAAATTAAGACGCCGATGAAGAAACGGCAGCCGCGTTCTGCGCCGCTACTTTTGTGGCGTACCTATTTTTGATAGTACGTTCACAGTTCAATGTGTTTATGTATGTCCCTGTATGTGCGCTAGAGCACTAGTTATAATAGTTGCTTTTGAGACCGAGGACGTACTTATAGCGGATCTATCAGAAAGGCGTCAAATAGTTTAAAGAATTACTTATTTTTACGATATAGTAGATGACCTGTTACAAAGCGAAGAAGTGTAAATAAGAAGTAGGAGATGAAAGTAGGTCGTGCAAAATGTAATAATATTGTAGGGATATGTTATAATAATGTTGCTATTGAAATTGAAGGCATTTCAGCAGTTTAGCTTGTATTTTAAAATTATAGTTTTTGAAACTGTTTAATAAATCTGAGAAAGACCTTGAATATTGCATCAACTGCATTATTACCATCTAATACATACCATCGAATAAATACACGCAACATTTACATTAGAAAAATTATATCTGGCAATACGTTCCACGTTCAATAGCTATGTAAACATACAAAACTCTTTGCCAAGTAGGTGATAAACTATACTTTTTCAATTAAGCATTCTTTTTTGCCAAATCAGTGAAGACAAAAATAGCCACTAACTCGAAATGAAGCGTGCTTTATAATGATTTAAATTTACTAGCATTAAATATTCAACACGACAGTGTTTAATGTCGAAGGTTGTTACAATGTGGAATAAAGATCACCCACCGTTTGACAGTCGTGTCTTTTCAAATAGGCGTGAGTCATAATTCGTAATGTAAACTATCTTGAGTATTGCTTCCTTTATCGATATAGGATATTTAAAAATATTACTTGGCGATGGAAATGCATCACATGGTACTACAGAGGAAATGGTAAGTCATTCGATCGCGTTTTTATATAAAAATCTATATGATAACCGCTGAAAGCAGTGTGTTTAATTACATTAGAATTTTATGTTTTCACAGTTGAAATTAAACTCAATGTTTACCTATAACCAAAGAAAATAAATATTCTAATTTACTTTTTCTAGGAATGTATGTACTTCCGGAGATAATGTTTCTGAAAATATATTTTTCAGAAATGTTTCAAAAGTACTGACTATTTATGTCTGTGACATTTTAAAGTTGTTTTTCGTATACCTAGAAGAAGGAAAGGAAATACGTTAAATTAACCAAAAGGTATCTAAAAAAGGTTTGGGTTAAATACACACATAACTGGTTAACAAAGATAATTTTGTGGAAATAATACGTCTCTTTAATGAATTTTGATATCTTAGTAATCCTTGAACGAATATTTATGTAGTTTATATGTGTCAAACAAAATGCCGAATGAAATAAATAAGTACGGAAATAACAATATTTTAGGTTTATTCTACATGTGTGAATGCATTAGAATTGTGGATAAATTATACCGAATAACACCAGATATCCAAATTTATATCAAATGACATATGTTATATGTACACTATATAACTGCCGTCCTGATCGAAACATAACATAATTCGCCTTTCCTTCTCTGTTGTAGCAGCTGTCCTTAGTATGTTTGCTTGCAGGTATCCCAAATTCCTTTTAATGCTAGTTCAGACTTCTTGTGTATCAATTGTTCGAAATTACATCTTCTAATCCCAAAGATAAAATCCAAAAATTCAGGTAAAAATTGAACTTCACTTCTAAGGTCCATTATAAATAATGCAATGGTATTTGAGTGTCCTTACTAATTCCTTGCAAACATCTTGCAATTAATGAGGTACAGCACCATTAACTTGATGCCACCAATCTATCAAAATGTGCAGTTAAGATATAGGAAAATATCGTAGCTAGTATTTTACATACATTTAGTATCCATCACATGCAATTTACCGACAAAATATCAACTATAATAAAACGGAACCTCATTTTCCTATATCTTAAGCTGCTACTGAATTTTATTACGCATCATTGAGACTAAACAACTAACACTATAGATGAATGCTGATGGTATGCCGTTCTTATAGGATATAAATTCTACCAAACTCAGTGGTATGATGATCAATTATCCCATTCCTTGAAAATGTTCATTCATCTGTCCAGATAATTTTAGATAAAAAACTTTGTTCTTTCTGCTCATTAAAAATATACAGTGCCGTTTAAATTAAGAAAGTTGATGTGAATTTTTGGTAAACCGGAAGTGATACAACAACATAAATCATTTTGCTAATCACAATATCTGTAATTACAAGCTTTTTAAACTGTTAGATTTCGGGAAAATCGAAAAGTTCTAATCAACCAGTTCCTTGAATAACAATAACTTTGTATTATATTAAATAAATAGTATATATACGTATATAATATAATAAAAGGATATAAACTAAGTCATTAACCTTTTATAAATTCGAGCTTTTTACATTTATATATAAAAACGGAGCCGAAAATACATTTGTAATGACTACATAATATAGCACTGATGTGATAGGCTATTCTAAAAATTTGGGCCTAATTGCAACAGAAGCAGTAGTAATAGGATCAGTAAAGAATCGAGTTCGTTGCCACTGACCTATTTCAAGTTCGTTCAGCTAACATGTACACGAGAGTCACTCACTAACACATT
Organism: Holotrichia oblita; assembly: GCA_023690525.1. Taxonomy (NCBI): domain Eukaryota; kingdom Metazoa; phylum Arthropoda; class Insecta; order Coleoptera; family Scarabaeidae; genus Holotrichia; species Holotrichia oblita. The sequence continues at coordinate 91,605,612 of CM043015.1, forward strand.
TACGGAGACGAATGTGCATTTAATTTTAAATGTGTGTATTTTGAGAACATCTTTGCTTAAAAATAAACGGTGTTGATTTTGAAAGCAGAACGATTTTGCGTTGGATAAAGACAGAGAAGGAGACACGGTTTAATGAAAGCTTTAGAGTATTCCGGCTAGGTTTCATAGGCAACACGCTCAGACGCTTGACACTGATAAAATAGAGTGCAACTCTTTGCTGCCAATAATATTATTTTATTTAGCCATATTTCGTTTTTAAATCAATCGATAAAAATTGCTATAAAATGAAAAATAAATGCATCCATAAGACATACAGCTATGTACCTATATTTAATGTTTTAAAATATTTTTTCGCATTTATTTTCATACCAATTAAGAAAGTGATGATGATTTAATAATAATGTTTTGACTTGACAAAATCAGTAACATAAATTGTAATTACTGTTGAGACTTTACGGAGCGGCTAGTCATTATAACCATACTTTACCATTCATACGATTAGTCATAGTTATTTTTAAGTATGGCATAAGGTTGCGTTCAACTCAGGGATATCGTTTCATTTTGCCTGCTCATATTCTATCTTTCATATAATTTCATCAGTTTTAAAGCGTATATTTGACAGTTTTCTCTAAATTAATTTAGTTAGTAGTTAAATTAATTATAGTTGTGCGTCTGCCTTGGCATCTGTTACTGACGACATCTTTTTTGCTGCTGATGCTGGCAAACTCACTTGTCTTATTTTATTAGACTTCTCACGAGCATTTGACACCGTGAATCATAAACTGCTCTTAATTATTCTTCGATCGCTTGGTTTTTTCCCTTCAGCTACTTCGCTCATTGAAAGCTACTTATCTCACCGCTCACAGGAAGTAGTTGTTTTGAATACTACCTCTCCCGCTCTACCAGTTCGAAGTGGTGTACCTCAGGTCTCGGTCCTGGGACCTTTACTGTTTCACTATACACCTCCAAACTTTATATGTTTCTCAAGCATTGTTCGTATCATCTCTACACTGACGACATTCAAATTTATTATTCCTTCGAACGGGTCGATGGCCGCAGTGGTTAGGCCGCTGACTATTGTTGTGAGAGGACGATAGGTGCCGGGTTCAATTCTCTGGAGGACGGTGACATTTTTTCAGAGAGTTTAATCCCGGATCGACTTGCCATTCGCTGTTGGGAGCAAAGTGATTAACAGCGCGGCCTCATAAAAGGCGATATGATGCTGTCACAAAGCCATTTAAACACAACTTACACACACTAAAACTACACCGCAAGAGTTGCAGTGATAGCCAGACAAGTAATACAGCTTACGGAGTCACTGCAACTAAGCACCCACTACACATTTAAAAAAAAAACGTGCTGACTTAATTACAGCAACTTGTTTCATAAATGATGATCTGAAGAATATAATCAACTTCTCTAAGCTACATTCACTAAACTTAAACATAAATAAAACTTCTGTTCTTCTGTCTGGTAGAAAAGTTGATGTTGACTCTGTCTCTCATGAACTTTCAATTGAAGTAGATCGTATACCACTCCACATAAGCAAGCCCGCTAAAATATTAGGCGTAATTGTCGACTCAAACTTAAGATTTAAAGATCATGTGAGTATTTGTATTAAGCGAGCGTTTTCCGGTTTAAAAGCTCTGTACTCCCAGAGAGGGTGTCTGTCTACTAATTCCAGAAAGATGTTAAGTGATGCACTAGGCTTGTCTCACTTTAACTACTGTGATATTGTATATGGTTCCTGCTTAGATTTCATCAGCGCACAGCGTATTCAAAGGATACAGAATTCATGTATAAGATTTATTTATGGTATCAGAAAGTACAGTCACGTTTCTCACAAATTACCCGAGTTGAAGTGGTTAAAAATGAGTGATCGCCGCTTATTTCATTTATACTGTTTCTACCACAAAGTTATCAGTGGCAAAGTTCCACCGTATTTGTATTTGACACTTACTTTTCGTAGTGACGTCCACAACATTAATATTAGATTTCCACATTACCTTACTCCGCCCTCTCTCATCGCACTGCCTTTTTATGAGAGATCGTTTTCCTATAACATCACGCACCTGTACAATGATCTACCTGCATACCTCAAGACTTTGTCGCACCATTGTTTCAAGTCATGTCTGCGCAAGATGATTCTCAGCTCTGCACTATAGCTTCAATTATGAGTGTATAAGTGGTAATATACGAGGGAGCGTTTTTATATTCGCGGAATGAGCGGGTTGTAGGGGGGTGATTAGGCGCATTGGGGCGTGGCCTGTGCAGCGACTCATAATTAGTATAAATACGAAGTTTCATTGTTATTAGACAGTTAATCTTTGAGCCATCGTCAACCAAGTAACATAATCAGGAGTGAAAAGTGAAATATGGAAGAAATCGAATATCGTGCCGTTATAAGTTCCTTACCAGGCAAGGAAAATCAGTCGCGACCATAATGAATGAGATGTCAGTGGTTTACGGCGACTATTGTCCAGGAAAAACCATGGTGTACAAATGGCATAGTTTATTTAAACAAGGAAGGGAATCCTTTGAAGACGACCCGAGGGCGGGCAGGAGCATTGAGGTGACCACGCCAGCACTTATCCAAAAGTTGAAAAAAATTTACTCGAAGATGCTCGATAAAGAAAAACAACTCGCAGAAATGGTTGGAGTATCCGATACAACAATTTTTAAAATCCTACACGATCATCTCGGCATGTCTAAGGTCAGCGCAAGATGGGTGCCGAGAATGCTCACGCCGCCGCAAAAACAACAGCGCGTAGAGTGTTGCATTTTTGGACCTCTGTAATGAAGACAAGGATTGTGTATTATGAACCTGAGTCCAAACAAGACTCCATGCTGTGGCATAAAAAGAGCACAGCACCTTCCAAGAAATTTAGAGTGTCACAATCAGCTGGGAAACTCATGGCAACGGTATTTTGGGACTCGGAAGGAATATTGTTGATTGATTATAAAGATAAAGGTGTTTCTATAACCGGAGAATATTATGCTTCAATATTAGAGCGACTAAAAGAAGCCATTAAAGAGAAAAAGACGGGAAAATTGACGAAAGGTGTGCTGCTTTTGCACGACAACGCGCCCGTCCACAAGAGCCGCGTTGCGTTAGCTGCCCTGCATAAGGTGGGCTTCGAAATTGTGAATCAACCACCCTACAGCCCAGACCTGGTCCCGAGTGATTATTACCTGTGTCCGAAAATGAAAAAAGAGCTGCGGGGTAAAAAATTTACTGCCGATGATGAAGTCAAGGAGGCAGTTTCGGCGTATTTTGCAGATAAAGAGAAATCATTTTTTATGAGGGTATAAATAAATTAATTGAAAGATGTGAAAAATGTATCCGTCTTGCATGTGAATATATTGAAAAAGAAAAATAATTTGGTTTTTTTATTTCCACCCCTTATCCCCCATTCCGCGAATATAAAAACGCTCCCTCGTATGTATGTATAATATTATTGTTCTTGCTCTACAACAGTTTCAGACGCGCCCATTATTTTTGTTTATCTTTTGTTAATTGGTTGAACTGAAAAACAGACCTCATATTTTGTCTGAGTTCAACCCCACACATTTTTTTTCGCTGTTTTGCATTTCTATGTTTTTTTTTGTATCATTTGAGTTAATAAACCAATACTATTATTAATTCTATTTTCTAACTAACAAAACAAATTACATACCAATATTTACTATAACTAACAAATTACATATATTTACATAGTTTAACTGTCGCAATAACTATAGATAAAAATTAACTCGTGCTTCATCAAAACAAGAAAGAGGCAATCTAGAACAATAATAAGATAATAGAGGTTAACAGATAGTATTGATTTGTTTTTATTTATTATATAATGTAGTCTTCGCTAGTCAAGTTTTATATCACATAAATTTGCTTTACAAAAACTGCACTAATAATCTCTTCTTCTATATTTAATTTAACTAACCTCGCAATGTTGAAATTATCTGACACACTAGCACAGGTCGGTTACTGAATTGCTAGCATCAGGAAAGCTACGTTAGTTGCAGTATGGCCAGATCTGATTTAATTACGGTAATATATTGACATAGCGTTGTCCCCAAGCGCACTACTGAACACTAGACTGTAATTGAAATTTGTATGCAGCGTCGTATCTAAGCCATGATATTCTTATGTTTCGGATAGTGCCTTCTCTTTTAGAGAGAAATTAAAAACTTGATTTTTTAAAGAAAGTTTTAAAGACAATGAAATTTCCCATTAGCTTGACTTAAACTTAATAAAAGTTTGTTCTTCCGTGCATGCTTTTTGTATTGTTTCATTAAAGATGAGGTTGAAACCTGTTTGCCTATCGAAAACGTTTACTGCCGAATAATATTTGTACTCGATTCTTAGTTACTTTGAATTGAATACGGTCAATTCAAATCAGATTTTATTTGGCTTGAGGTTACATTACTAGAAAACGTTAACCGAAATATTTAATTTATTTAATTTTAGACGTTTTACATCAAAATGGTTTTTTGATAATTTTCCTGGATACTTCGTCTTCATGCCAATTCCAGTCAAGTTCAGTTAAAGTCTCCGCAGCAAATTGTGGGTAATACTTCGGTACAGTACAAGACCAATAATATTAATTACATTGTGATTCGTTTAAATCAGTGTCTTCGGCTTTTAAGTTACTGACGACTTTGGACTGTTGGTTCTGCATTGCGTTGATGAAATACCTTGCTATACGTTACGTGGTGCCGTATATACATACATTATGCGTTGTGTAATTTTAACAATTCTTGTAGAGAAATATAATTTCTAATAATAAATAAAGGTGGTTGAGAATAAGAACGATAAGTATAGATATCTTACATAGCTATGTCTACCGATAACGATCAAATCTATCAGAAGAATTTAATTTTTGTATAAATTATATTTGCTCGTTTTTAAAGTTGTAAGTTGTGTTCTTCAACTCATAAGCTATTAAATTTTGTTTTTATGTCTAATTTTTAATCTACTGTCGTAAATATCAGATCTTGTTATTTGTGTTGAATTAACACTTGACTTTTCTTGTCCATATGCATCTTAGTAGTTAGTAGTATTATAGTAGTAGCTTATTATTATTAATACTATAATTATTAGGTTGTGTATATGCTTCATAATGTTACTTTATCACTTCCTAATATTAGTTCTTTGTTCCTATCATTTAATTCTATCATTTTGTTAGTTATAGTTAAACTTGGTCAATTTCTTACAGATACAAGAGGGGTACGCATGCAATTTTGTATTTAATTTAAATTACAAGAAAAAAATTTACGCACTATAGTCACCATTGGATGGTTAAGTATCGATTGTGGCATATTTATATACGACAAGACTGCATACTAATTTGCAATTTAAGGCTATTTTTCAGCCTTACGTTGACCGGCACCAAACCCCCTAACTCTCCTACATTGCATGCGGTATGTGTGAGCCATGTTTAGTTATAGTTGTTTCACCACGTCTAGTATATTTCCTAGCTAAGCAGGTTCTTTTCCAGTAGTATTTTCGTTGTCCGTTTGTTAATAACCGCCTGATTTCAGATGTATGTAACTGCAAGATATTGCACTTCCATTTCTGTATGCTATAGTATGTACTTTCTCGTCTCATTTATATTTCAGATGTCAGTGCGGGTTTAAAATAATATTCGGCATAAACATTTTGGCGACTATAAAGTTATAATTACGATCCACTTCTACATGTTACTAATCATTAAGCTGTAGTTTTACGACTGTATGTTTATGTTTTAAATTTTTGCGACCACGGTGAAATATAACGACTTTACCATTAATTATGTTTTATAGTAAATGATTATTTTCAAGTAGCTTGATAATAAATTTAATACGCATTTTTGAATTGTCAAATATTTATGTTGTAGCTTTGTTATTTATTGTTCATTAATATTAAAAAATACCACTAAATGTATGTAACTTTTATTTTCTCAACACCTGGATTTGCATAAACAGAATGACCTCGAAAAGAGCGCATGTGAAGTTCCTTCCAATTTTTATTATAGTCGTATTGGCCTTCACTTTGTAAGAAAGATAATTCTCTGATTATTTTTAACTTTTTAATATGTCGTTTGGATCTGTAATGTTTAGAATTTTTTAACAAGTAATGAATAACATTTTGAGTTAAGTATGTCTATACATAGTTAAAAACTGTTTTTAATTAAGAAGTCAGTAATTTTAATTGTAATATGGTCATCGACCTTGTGTTTTTCCTGGTTCGCAACGCAATATTTTCTAACAAAACTGGATGCTTATTAGCACGAAAATATCTGTTAATTTCGCTAAATCTATTACGTAGAACTAATTGCTCTAACAGGAGATCATTAATAATTCCACACCAATGATTAATATTAAATTAGTGTGATGAGGCGTGAGATAGTTCGACGTTTACCTGTGTTGTGTGTCTCAGAAAACCATCTTTTTATAGCAGCAAATGTGGCATGGTGGGATATTTGTTGATTGGGAAACTTTACAGTGTACGTCCGCTGCGCATTTAGTGTTTTATTGAAATGTGGCCTGATTTAATGCGATTGAGAATTTTTGCAACTTATGCAACTCGAGTAAAAATAAAACGACAATGATAGTAATAATCAACAAGAACAACCTAAGTATTAAAAAGCACAAGTGAACAAAAACGTTAAAAAAATTACTAATTAATTTTCTTATGAAAGAAAGATTAGTGCCACCCCGGTAAAAACTAGAGGATCCTACTTACCAAAAGATATACATCAACTTCTGAGTGTGTAATGTAAAGTTTGAATTAACTCTTGTAATTAATTTGCATTTTATAAAGTGTTTTGTGTCGAAAAAGTGGATAATTTAAAATAAAGAGTAGTGCAGTGTGACAAAATTTCTAACAAAGGAGTGCTGTCAGCCGAAAACAATTAATGAAAGATTGATAGGGGTTCATGGAAACGATGTGCCATTATATTAAGTAATAAAATTTTAGTCAAAACAGTTTCGATGGAGGCGTGACTACATTGTGGATGATTCAAGAAGTGGCATGCCCAAAACGGCAACAAATACGGAAATTACTTAAAAATTGAAGCCATAATTCTCGGGGATCGTTGCATGAAAGTGTCAACATGTGTAGCATGTCATTAGGAATACCTAAACTTAGTGTAATAAATATTTTACATGACAATTTAAAGTAAGATGTCAGCCAGGTGGGTTCCATAACTGTTGACCTTCAAGTAAAATGTGCGCATTTTGGAAATTTCGCAAAACTAGGAGCTAGAAACAAAATCAGAATCAATGCAATTGGTGCATAAAGGATTTCGACCGCCAAACAGAAGAAAGGATTCAACCGTCTGCTAGAAAATTGATGGCAACAGTTTTCTGGGACACTAAGAGCATCCGCCTCATCGAATATACAGCGACAGGAACTACGATAAATGCAAACACTTACGAAAATACTCTATAGAACTTGAAAAAACAATTCATCAGAAACGTCCAGATTTCTGTAATCGAGAAGTGTTTCTGTTGCACGGCAATGCGACTACATAAGGCAGCAAAAATCAGAGCAATTATATAGGAATGCAGCTTCGTAGATATAGACCATCCTCCTTATAGTCCTCACCTGGCGCCATCTGACTTTTACATTTTCAGATTATTAAAAAACATCTTCAAGGACGCCGTTTTAACTCTGACGAGTGTCTTAAAGAGATAGTTAAAAAGTTTTTTACCGATTTGAATGGCGTAAGTGCACTGATGTAAAGAGAGAATATATCGAAAAATAGAATTATTAAAAAAATCATATGTCTTTTCTTTCATAGCTAGGTAGATTTCTTTTTCAGTGGCCCTCGTGTATTTATGTATAAGACATTGAAATGTAGAAATTGGAACTTTGTAGTTCCAAAGCTTTGTATGTTCCTATGAAGTATACATTTCAATATCTTATATCTGAATGGATACTATATATTCTAATTTCAGAAGAAAAATCATAAAGTTGATGCTAGGGTACGATGCCCTAATGCGTATATAGCATTAATTCTCATTAATTTACATAATGTTTTCATCCGTGGAAAATCATAAATAACATTATGATTTGCCATTAAGTATTTCACTTAAAATCTTCTTGAGCGTAGAAAGTCCATTTTTATAAAGAAAAATTGTAAATAAGTTGCGTTATGGAATTATTTATTTCCTTATTTATTTCCAGTTTGAGACTATAACAGAGAAAATTCCACTTAAGAGTTTACTACTTATAAATATTATAAGTATAAATGTAATATGGATAGGAATTAATAGTGAATTATATTAAATAGATACAGGTGGTTCTAAGTTAAGTGCGCACCGTTCCTAGCTTCGTTATCATTGTAGCTACAAAATCGGTATATTTCGGAGATTGCATATAGGTAATGATTGCAAGAGTGAAAACAGAAAAACAACAAGGTTATTGTGATAGTACTGTTTCTCCTTTTTTAAACCTCTTCTTCTTCTTCTTCTTCTTCTTCTTGGAAACCTCTTTATTTATCTTAAATTTGCTATAATCCTTTAAAAAAATATCGACGATTAGGAATGTTGAATTTAGGATATAATATTATGTACGCTTCTAACAAATATCTTTTTAAATGAGGAAACAACATTTTTATAGTTGAATTTATAATAAATAACGTTTAAACACTTTTACAATTACAGAAAGGTTATCGTTATTAATACTAAGATAGTGCTGAAATAAACAGATAGAATTGATTTTTCATTGCTAGGTTTATACATATAAAACATCGATATCACCAGCATCACAACTTTTGATTAATTACTGGGAACACGTGTCTCGAGAACGAATGGGTTCTCATCATCAACCGAATACCGGATGAATAAATAAAATTAAAACTATAAATATAAACTCTAGTATAAACAAGCATTGCATGCGACACTTTACCTAAACCGAACTAATTGCTAACACATGTTAAAAAGGGACCGTCCTTTCTTAAATTATCGAACAAGACCGATTTTCCAAGAATCGATGGTTCTCTATTGATGAGATTTTCGTATTTGTAAATGTAAATATTTTCGTACGCGTCTAGTTCTCGGGCTCATCAACGGCCTTTAATAATTTGAGACTGTCTATTTTAATATGATGTCCCTGCTCATTCAATTAAATATTGCGCTACTGCGGACGATTCCTTTCTTCCATACCGAAAGTGAGCCAGATGTTCTTTATATCTAGTCTCTATTGACCCTATTGTTTGTCCAATATGGATTTGATCACAGTCTTTGCATGCCAATTTTATAAATTCTAGACTTCTGTCTCATCTCAGGTTTGTCTTTCGGGTTACCTAAAAGATTGTGATGCAGATTTTTTATCTGTATATTACAAGCCTACAGTCCTTCAAATCAGATTGCTAGGTTTCTTTAAAATATAAAATACAATCACTTTTTATTTTTCATTTTTTCTTAATCATGTATAAAATTTTGTTCAAAATTAAATTATCAATGAAACGGTAATGAAATATACAGGTTAATCACTTAAAAAAATACTGTTTCCGTGAATATATTCAAATCGCGATACTCAATTGCTTTTTGTTTCTACCACTGCAGGATGGAAACCAGATTGAGTAACAGATAGAAAATAACACTCATTTAGATAAGTTAATTGAACGTCAACGTCAACTTCAAGATCTTTGAGAGCTTGGGTAGGGTACTAATGGGACCTATTAATCTATTTAAGCGACTTTGTATCTTCAACAATAAGTTAGCAATAGTGCGCACAATGACATGTACAACATGTATGTATATGAAAACAAAAATATACAGTGCGAAAATTTTGCGTTCAGAATCACACCAATACACGATGTAAAAAGTGTGATGGTTATAATAAACGTAACTGTGAGTGACGTAGTCAATATTGAATCGATCAATTCTGGAAAATATTCGTGCGACGCCGGAATCAAAAGCATAGTATTTCTAAATGCTACATAAAGAAGAGGAGGGAAGCATATCGTTCATTTAATAAGTGCAAACTGTCAACTAGTCACACCATCTATTTTATTGATACGTATGTGGTATTGAAAGTTCTAAACTTGCGTTAAAGTAAACGAATGCGAAATAAGTATAATGATTTTAACGCTGCAATGGACGTGAAGTGACATACAAATCATGCACCTATAAGGTCAGTGCTTCGCTTAGTCACGAACAAAATCGGCTCGAGAGCTTGAAAACCATAAAAACTAGAATAGTGTTCTCCTCAACATTTTGTAGAAAATTTCATGATTTTTCAATTTTATGATTTTTAAGTTATCGAGCTAATTATGTTCGCGATTAAGCCGAGCCCCGATCATTGGTGTAAGGTTTGTACTGTATAAGTACTCGCTAAATGTCATCTTTGTGTCTAAAACGACAAGATTATGTTTATTAATTTTACATTAGAAAACAGATTTGTGAAAACTTCTAGTGAAAGTAATCTGGATACATTTGTATATATTAAAATATAAATAGCAGCAGTTGGGTGCAAGTCGATTCACATCGTCAGGTACCTAATATAAAGACAGTTACAAGTACAACGTATCTCATGAATGACTTTCATATCATCAGCATAACACAAAAAACCCAGAATCCGTAATGTAAACGGAAAACCACCTCTGCATGTTGCCGTGTACACCGACCTCACCAAAAGTGAATAATTTGTCTTACACAATTCTTTACGGTGAAAAATTAGTGAACATTCTCCTGAACTTTATTTTGATGAAGTAACTTGCTCTGTTTGCTTAAACAGACAATTTTTAGTATATAAATACATAATCCGTCTTTCTTCACTGGATCTCTTGGTGCAGAAGTAGAACACTAAACACTTTAACCCACTGAACACCAAACAAGTTTTAACTAAAACACCGACGCGTTTCAACAGCAATGCTGTCATTATCAAGGCGATAATAAAACAGTTTTATTACCGCCTTCGCGTCGGTGTTTTAGTTAAAACTTGTTTGGTGTTCAGTGGGTTAAAGTGTTTAGTGTTATAATCCGTCTCTAAAACTGGAAGAAGTTAAATTTAGCGTTAATTTCCGACAATAAACGTTGCTGTTACAAAACGACCGTGCTTGTCTGCAATGTCGCGTATTTCGTTTACTTAATAACTATAATAAACATCTAATAATTCAAGTTTTAACAGTTTTTAATTTAGATACACTACACTGAGAAAAAAAGTTGTTATATTAACCGTAAAAGAGGTAACTGAACACGAAAATAATTTTGAATACCAGCAATGCGCTCGTGATGTTCATTTAAAACGCAAAAAAATGTTAAATAATTATGGTTAATTGAACAATAATAACTGTTAAAATTAACACGTTTCTTAAGATTGATTGAACACGCAGAAAGCTAAATTTCAATTAGACTACTTTGTTAAATTAGCACTATCATAATGTTATTTCAATAGCTACTTGTAACGACTCACGAGTATTGTTAAAATGCTTTATTTCATACATAATAATATACACATCAGTCATTAAATAAAAGAATGGAAGTGACGTAGCGGTCGGCGGGACGCGTCGGGACGGCACCTGACGTCGGCGTCGTGTCGGCTAGATTCACCGTCCTAATCTTGGGATACCATAGGCAGAGACCTCAACAGTGCACCTGACCAAAGGGGAAGACCTTCCAGTGCTTCCTGGTTTCCCTTAGGGGCGAGTCCGGCGTCAGACTGCCTGTTACGGCCCGGGTGGCCTCCTTTGTAGTCCCCAGTCCGTGGTCCGTGAGGGCTCGGGAAGGTTCGGTAGTGGGGGTGCGTGGGCGAAGCCGGGTCGCTGGCGACAGGGGCGCTAACGTAGAGGGTGGTACGGTGCGCATTGGTACTACCGCGGTATAGGTTTGTTACAATCTCCCCTTCAGAACCGTGGGGCGTCCTCGTCGAGGTTCTGAGTCCTTGGGTGTTTTGGGTGCGGGGTCGTCCTCGGCGGCGCAGTGGGACGACTGGGTTCTCAGGCAGTTGTCCGGGAGGAACGGGCTTCAAAGCGGAGGAGTGGTATACTCCGAGGGGCGTCGTGGGGTCTTCTTGGGCGGCGACCTCGTAACTGCATGGGCCCTTGGCAGCGAGGATGACGTAGGGTCCATCACGCCGGGGTCTGAGTTTGGCTGTATACCCCTTGGCGGCATTGCTGGGGGTATGGGAGGTGACCCAAACGTAGTCTCCAGGGCTGTAGACGGTGGCAGGGTTCCGGTGCTGATCGCTGGTTTCCTTCCGGCGTTCTTGCTCTCGGGTGTGTTGTTCCTGGGCGTCCTTCAGCGTCTCTGCTATTTGCAGTAACCTCGGGGTAATTTCGGGAATGAAGTTTTCACTCTGGACGATGGTTCGGAAATCATGAGTGATCTCACTCGGGGTCCGGGGTTGTCGACCAAAAGTCAGGAATGCTGGGGTTCGTCCGGTGCTTAAGCAGTGGGCCGTATTCAGGGCGAACCGGATTGATGGCAGCTTCTCGGGCCAGGTCGTGTGGGAGGTACCCACTAGGATACCCAATAGGGTCTTCATGTCCCTGTTCTTGCGTTCCACCATGTTGGCTGCGGGGTGGTACACGGGGTAAATTTCTGCTCTATGTCTAGGCAGTGGCAAATCTGCTGCATGATTCCGCTGACGAATTGGGTTCCGTTATCGGAGATGATTCGGCGGGGAATCCCAAATCGCAGGAATACCTCGGCAACGAGGGTTTTAGCACAGGCTTCGGCAGTGGCTTGGGGCAGGGCGAATAGCTGATCCAGCGGGAGCTACAATCCTCGACTATCAGGATCCAGGTTTCTTCACCGGGTCCTTTTGGGAGGGGACCAAATAGGTCGATGGCCAGGGATTCAAACCTTTGGTACATGACAGGGGTCTGGAGTAGACCTTCGGGTTTCCGGTTGCTAGCCTTGTAGCGTTGGCAAGAGGTGCATTGCTGGACGTAGTCCTTAACGGCTCGCCGGAGTCCAGGCCAGTAGAACCGGCGGGTGATCTTGTGGATGGTCCGTTCAGCTCCAAAATGTCCAGCCTCCGGGGCGTCGTGGAATTCTTGGAGAATTTTGGGACGGTTGCACTCGGGGACGACTAGGCGGGGTTCCTCGTTGTCATCCTCAGCTGAGTACTGGTAAAGGACTCCCTGGAACAGGAGATATCCTCGGGCAGTCCATCGGCAGGCAACTTCTGGTTGGGAGGATTCCAGAGCCTCGGTGATTTTCCTTAGTTCGGGGTCGCTGAGTTGCTCCGTTCGTAGCTGCTCGGCTCCAATTTGCGGGAGGTCTATGGAGACGAATCCCACGGGTATTGGATCGGGATCCGGAGATCCTGGGGGCCTGGATAGGGTATCGGCAACAACGTTCGCTCTTCCAGGGCCGTAGCCTATCTCCAAATTGAAGGGTTGCAGCTGCAATGACCATCGGGCAAGCCGTCCGCTGGGCGACTTGGAGTGACATCAGCCACTTGAGAGGCTGATGGTCCGTGATGACCACCGTGGAGGCTTCTTCGATATAGCCTCGAAACTTCTGTACGGCCCAAACGATGGCCAGGGCTTCCCGTTCAGTGGTCGAATAGTTCCGCTCGGCAGGCAGCAGGAGGCGGTTGGCGTATTCGACGGGATGCTCCTCGGGTCCCTCCCCTGGAGTAATACTGCACCTATCGCGTAGGCGCTGGCATCGGTCCTCAGGATGTAGGGGGATCCTGGCTCGGCCTGTCGCAAAATTGGGGCGGTGGTTAGGGCGGTCTTGAGCTTTTGGAAAGCTTCTTCCTCAGGTGTGGTCCATGTCCATACAGCGGTTTTCTTCGTCAGGTTGGTTAGCGGGCGGGCAACCTCGGCGAAGCGGGGAATGAACCGGCGGTACCAGTTGCACGTTTGCAGGAATGTCAGCAGCTCTTTGACATTCCTGGGGGCGGCCATCTGGGATATGGCAGCGACCTTGTCCGGGCGGGTACGGATTCCTTCGCGGGATATTACATGTCCTAGGTATCGTACCTCACCACATGCGAAATGACACTTCTCACGGTTCATACGAAGTCTAAACTGGGCCAGTGCATCAAAACAGTCACTCAGGTCGCGGAGATGCGCGGTGAAATCTGAGGAAAGCACTATCACGTCGTCGAGGTAGACGAGCACGTTCACATGGGGCACACGCGTTTTAAATTTGTCCATGAGTCTCTGGAACGTGGCCGGGGCGTTTCTTAATCCGAAAGGCAGTCGCCGAAACCTATAGATTCCGGTGCTTATGATGAAGGCGGTCTTATCGCGGTCCGGGGGATGAACTTCCACTTGGTAATAACCACTTCGGAGGTCCATCGTTGAGATGTAGGTGGATCGTCCTGTGAGGTGGAGTAGGTCCTCCAAACGGGGAAGTGGATACAGGTCCGGGACGGTGATGCTGTTGACTTTCCTGTAGTCCACACACAGGCGAATGCTCCCATCAGGCTTCGGGACGAGTACGACCGGGGATGTCCAAGCGCTTTCGCACTCTTCGATGATCTTGTCGTCGAGTAGGGCCTGGACTTCCGCATTTAAGAGGGCCTGGCGTCCGGGTGTGACGCGGTACGGGGGACTGGAGACTGGAGCCTTGTCTCCGGTGTCGATGCGGTGGGTGACCACGGGGTAGGCGGTCCTCGGAGCTGGAACAGCTCGGGGCGGCTCGTTAACAGAGCGTTCAGCTGGGCGGCTTCATCAGCGTTGAGGTGGGTACCTTCGTCGGTACGTAGGCACAGTGGACGGGGTTCCATGGCTGCGAGATCTAGGGTCTCGAGATCGTTGGCGGTGGTGGGCCAGATGGCGTCCAGTACTTGTTGGGCGTCGTTCCACATATAGGCAGCGCGGGACTGGCTGTCCAGGGGTTGCAGGACTTGGGCTGCATGGCGGATGTCCTCCGCATGGGGTGCGGGATAAGTAGGTCCATATCCTCGATGAGCTGTGACTCGTGGTCACACTGCATGGGTTCTGGCTCGGTCGGGCCAGAGGGTGGTTGCTGCTCATGGAGCAGTCCGGCGATTGGGACTGTGAGGCTGGGGCTTTGACCACGAGAACGCTTGGGTTTTTGCATTTCCTCAGGGTGGAGGGGCTGTTGGTCCTTGGGTAGGAAACCGTAACATTGATGCCGATTCCCATGGAAGTGCCACTGGGCATGCTTGTAATCGACAACTAAACCAGCGTCGTGCAGGAAATCCACTCCCAATAGAGTCTTGGCGTTTGGTGTGTCGGGAAGGGCCAGGAACGTGGTCTTGATGGTTCTTCCTTTCAGCAGGACGGGGACGGTGGTTGAGCGCACCGTCGTGATCCGGCTTTTCCCATCGGCCTGGACTAGGTTGATGGTCTTCTCGGCGAAACTGTGTCCGAACTGGGCTAGAATCCGGTAAAGCTCCGGGCTAGCGAGGGTGGCCTTCGCTCCACTGTCGAGGTAGGCGGTGCCTCGTATCCCGTGGATGGTGATTTCCACGGCTGGTCGCTCCATCGACTGCGTGTCCGCGTAGCAGAAACTGACGGGGACCGGGGCCTTTGAGCATCGCGGGCAGTTCCGGCGGATGACCCTGGGGTGCCGCATCCGTAACACTGGATGGGGTTCGTTGGGGTGCTGGTGCTAGGACGGGGCGCCGCTTCCTCCGTGGGTGCTTGGGTACGGGCCTTCTTCCGGCATTCGGATACGGGGTGTCCGAAGTTCTTGCAGAAGTCACATTTGACTCGGGCTCGAGCGGGCTCGGCGGCAGGTTTTGCGGGTTTGAGGCCTTTGTGGTCTCGTTCGGCGGCTTCAATTACTCGGGCCTTCTTCAGGAGGTCCTGGAAGGTGGTGACGTCGTCGCGGGGTACGCGATCCCTGATCTTGGAGCGTAATAGGGCGTACACCATATCGATCTGCCACTTCTCAGGCAGGTCTTCTGAGAGCTGGGAGAATCTGTCCCGTTGGGAGGTGACGAACTGATCCGTCGTCATCTCTGCGGTCTGGGTACAAGCAAAGATTTCGCTAAATACCCGGAAATTTGGCCTCTGAGGGGCAAAGGCAAGCTGGATGGCTTGGGTGGCGTCTGAGAAAGTGGCGATGGTACCTTTTATTCCATTCCACCACGTGCTGGCCTCGCCGGTGAGTAACAGCGGCAAACCGGTGAGGGCGTCGGCGTCCGTGATCCTTTCTACGGACTTGAATATTTTTATGGCGGTCAGGAATTCCGTAACCGCGGCCTGGGTTCGGGTTCCATCGAAGCGGGCAGTGCACTGAGTGAAGTGTCTGTTTCTGTGCTGAGGTTGGGCGGTGCGCATCAGTTCGCGGAATTGGTCCTCGGATAGTTGGACGGCCATGTCGTAGGAGGTGCGTCGCGTCCTTACCATACGTCAATCCTTTGTTCCGGGCGGAGAATTCCCTGCGCAAAGTTTGTGCGGTCCTCGAGTTCGACTTCCTCAGTGACGGGCTCGGTAGTTCGTTTCTGCCAGAAGTGACGGAACAGGAACCAAAAGGCTATGGCAACCGACGTCAGACCTAGGCCAAGGCCGACGTGTTCCATGTGACGCTTCCTTCGGATGGCTTCTTAACAGCGGGAAAACCCTCTGGACAGGGCTCGTGAAAACTCTTGGCGGTGCTCCCGTGGACTGGGGACCTTTTTGGACAGTGCTCCTTTCGACTTGGAGACCTTCTGGACAGTGCTCCTTTCGACTTGGAGACCTTCTGGACAGTGCTCGCGGAGACCTTTTCTGGACAGTGCTCGCGGAGACCTTTTCTGGACAGTGCTCCCGTGGACTGGGGACCTTTTTGGACAGTGCTCCTTTCGACTTGGAGACCTTCTGGACAGTGCTCCTTTCGACTTGGAGACCTTCTGGACAGTGCTCGCGGAGACCTTTTCTGGACAGTGCTCGCGGAGACCTTTTCTGGACAGTGCTCGCGGAGACCTTCTCTTCCCGTCTTGGCTTCGGGCCACTTAGTTGGGCGCCAGTTGTAACGACTCACGAGTATTGTTAAAATGCTTTATTTCATACATAATAATATACACATCAGTCATTAAATAAAAGAATGGAAGTGACGTAGCGGTCGGCGGGACGCGTCGGGACGGCACCTGACGTCGGCGTCGTGTCGGCTAGATTCACCGTCCTAATCTTGGGATACCATAGGCAGAGACCTCAACAGTGCACCTGACCAAAGGGGAAGACCTTCCAGTGCTTCCTGGTTTCCCTTAGGGGCGAGTCCGGCGTCAGACTGCCTGTTACGGCCCGGGTGGCCTCCTTTTGTAGTCCCCAGTCCGTGGTCCGTGAGGGCTCGGGAAGGTTCGGTAGTGGGGGTGCGTGGGCGAAGCCGGGTCGCTGGCGACAGGGGCGCTAACGTAGAGGGTGGTACGGTGCGCATTGGTACTACCGCGGTATAGGTTTGTTACATACTTACGTTTTATTTTGATGGTGATATTGCCCGATTGTGTGAAACGTTAAATATATCACTGAAGAAATGTTGAGTTAAATATTTTACGCGTTTGAACCAATGCGACCAAATTGTTCTGTTGACATTTTAAAAACAACATTTCTCCTGCATTTAGACAACTATTTCTACGATTGGATCAATTACTTGAATTCATAAACAAATTTCAATACTTTTTTATTGTTATATCAAGCTTACGTGTTCAACATTAAAAACGTAGGCATATCAAAAAGAGGTCCGTATTTCAGTTAACCATTTATGGTTTAAATGAATGTTTTAATTTCAAAACTGCAAGAACTGTTGTATTAACAATATCATTTCTCTCAGTGTATATGTTTTCCTTAATACACATGTTTACATGGTATTAGATAAAAGGATACAATCTATGCATTCGTCCAGTCGAACAATACCGATATACCTTTCTGCATTAACTAATGAAAACCTTTCAACGTTCCTTTACTTCTTATACTATACATATCGACAGGTCGTACGCCTGGAGTCTGTATATAAAATATAAACATTCTAGTAGTAATTTATGATACCACCTGCATATTTGACTTTATATATTTTAGATATTGCCTTGATAATTCGACGAGCGTTTGTGTGTTTGTGAGATATTACTTTTCAACAGTAAATATACTACCTACTTGTATTTTCTTTTCACTGGGGCAAATTATACCGCACTTGCATTTTAATGGCCTTTTCCATCGCAGAATTACTTACATCCATCATTATCCTACTTTTATTATGGAACTGAAGGAATGTTAATAGATGCAGCAGAGAACATGTTTACCCTTATTTAATTCTTAGCACAAATTTTAAATAAAGCGAATATTTTCGAATTTTCGTCGACATTTTTTAAGAACATACCTATTCCATTTCAAATCAGTCAATTGTTACAGAGAAGAAGGATAAATGCTTTTTATAATCTCCAATAACTCATCGGTTCCAATTGTTATTTATTCTCTTGTGCTTGTACTCAAGACCATTCTTCTCGACATTAGTGGCACTGTCTGTTTATAATTTGTCACTACGAATGTATGTGCCTTAATATGGTAGAATGGTTATGTATATCATAAGATGTAGGTATCGTTTTGCGGTCGAAGGTGTGAGTTTGTAGTTGTAGATGCAGGCGATAAGGTGGAAAAGCGTAAATATACAACATTTCTCTCATTACCGTCCCGAAATAAAAAATAGATGTATATGTGTTACAAATAAACCACGAAGTTATGGCGGCAATTTTATATCATATTGGTCTAGGACCAGGTGCGAAAAATTTATTATATATTTACTTAAGTTGCAGGAGTAGGTGTGTTGTTGTAGATCGTCAAAAGTCTGGTTTTATCCCTATTGTAGCGGGTGTACCATAAGGTTCGGTGCTGGGGCCAATTCTATACTCAATTTATACTTTTGCATTTATCAATCATTTAAAATTCACTTTTATGCGGACGATACGCAACTATATCACTCCTTTTTACCAGGCCAAATAGATAGTGCTTGCCACCAACTCAACGACGATATACAACAACTTCTGGATATTTCTAGAAGACACTCTCTTTGTATAAATGTAAATAAAACAGATATAATTTTATTTGGTCCTAAAAAAATTAGAACTGATGCGACTTATCGCGATAGAGTAAGGATAGCTGTTGATAATGACTACATTCCCTTAAAACACACCCAATTTAGTATATAGTAGTTTATTAGTAGTTTATTAGTAATTTTTCAATTTAGCACGGTTCTCCCCATAGTTGTACATAACCTCACTTATAATGGTTTTCGCGCGAACTGCAACATGCGGTCACATCATAATTCCGTTTAAAGAAATTTTATAACTTTTAACATGTAATTTTAATGACATGATAAACAATTTTTTAATTTTTAACATGTTTTGACATAGTAAAGTGTTATATACTGATATTTACCTGGATTGTTGTTGTATTTTATACTTGCTACCGTAGTTGTCTGTGATTCTTGTGTTGTAACATAGTTATTTACACTGATGCTTTGCTTGCTTCCACATTCTCATGTAAGTCATTTTATATTAATTCTTTTTTAATTTAAGCATAATTTGTCTGTCTATTTTGCTATTGTAGAATTGCCTTCTGATGATGAATTTAAATTAAATTCGAAAGCTTAAGGTATAAAAAACGAGTCTCTTGTTTTGATTCATCAACTACCACAGGCTGCTGTCCCCAATAAATTGGTCATCAATTTTTTTAACGCTACGCTAACGTTGTAACAGCCGTTACTTTCCTTCTACCCTATATTGTTTATAGTCAAACAGGTAAGTCATAAGTAGAGTCGGCAAACAGGAAGAAGTTTCAGTGCAGTGCGGAGAGGCGCGAAGTATGTGGTACGGAAACTTGAGCGTTCGTATCAAAGCACATTTGTTCAGTATTATTCCACTGGTCGTTGTGAGTGCTTAGAAATACTTAGAAAATGTCGCATTTAGGTACGTTTCGGAAACGGCGTATTCCGAACAAACTAGAAAAGGTAATAGCGAGTATGGCGGATTTAGAATACGAAGACAATAGAATTAAATGTATGAAGTGCGACAACTATTGGACCTGTACCAGCAGGTGGAAGTGTAAATGCCACCTAAAAAGTATAAAACACTGTTCTGCAATCTGTGGCCAACGATACAGCCAACCATTAACATTTGATATAGGTGTTTGTTTTATTATATGTAGTCTACCGTTCGCTTTATAAGACCAAGAAGCAGTTGTTTCCTTCTGGAGCAAGTATTCGGATTATACATTACCAAGTCAGACATTGTTAAGAAAAGTTACGCTATCTGTTAAGGCAAATTTGTGGATGTGCGTCGAGAGATTCATTATGTTGTCACAAGGATCGAGATATCGTGTACAAGAATACATAACTGTTTCTCTAATTAACTAATATAAGTAAACTTGTAGTATGTCTAGTACAAAGAAAGGTTTGATATCTTGTCTCTATGTGGAGACATTACTTGTGACGGGATGTGTACGTACTATTATTTCAAATTAAATGCGATGTTTTTAACGGAGAATGTCTACTAATGTAAGTCATCGACAACATGGCGGGCATAAGAAAATATGAAGTTGACGGTGGTCAAAGCGAGACGAAACGCTTTAAGCAAAATCTAATAACACCTTCGTAAGGAGCTCAAAAAAGTGCCTGTAGAATGTATTGATCTTGTTTTGATCCGTGCAATAATAACTTCGGAACAGAAGAAAAAAGAAAAGTGTGTTTTTCGCAAATATTTCAAAAACTACAAATCATAGAAAAGTTTTTAAAACGGATTATTGTTTAGCAGCAAAAAACGCAACTTTGCCCCAATTTAACCGACTTTGTATCTCTTACCGTTTTCGAGATTGCAATGGTGACCCTCGAATTTGTAACAGCCGTATATACAAAATGAAATGCATATGTAAACGTGTATCCCACACACGTATCGTCCTCTGAGGGTTTTATGTAAACTACATACTTATTTACAATTTTGAAAATGTATACTACTACTACTACAATCTGTACTATACATTTTAGACTGTATGAAAGACAATTATGTGTTATTTAATATCTGGTCATACTTTTTTTTTTATCAAACCGCTATTGTTTCTCTCTTTTTTATTATTAATTACCGTTCAATATAATCTGTATTTACTATATTTAAACAATTTGGGATTATCTTGAGTAGTACACTTTTTAGTTTCTTCCTGGAGAAATGCTTAATTGATTAAATTCGTTCAATACATAGCTTACTATAAACATTTATAAAATATTCATGGAAAGAAACAAAAGTAGGCATTTTTGTTTACATCTAAACCGGTAATTTCGATAATACAACAAATTTGATACCTACTTGATACAACAAAAGATTCATTATATATTTTTTTTTTATTTTATTCTATTACCATAGTTACAGTATAAATTTTTGATAATTTGAATTGTCAGATAAGAAAGAAAATCCAACAACTTAATCGATAAAAAGCCTTGAAAAGGGGTCGCTATTACCGGCGCAGTGGGGTCGCTTATGATCAGAATCAGCGAATAGCTTGTACGTTCTCAAGGTAGAGTGCCTATACATATTAAGTGTTCAATAAAGGATCAGTAGCGCCGAATAGCGCTATCTGAACGAGTGGTAGAGGCCTGCTTGTTGTGATATATTTAGAAGGTCCTTCCGATGAGATATTGTTCAGATTATGGAGCGATTGTTGAGCAATTTACGGCGAGCATGGCTCCAGTGAAATGTCGAAAGACGAAAGAACAACCTGCTTCTCCAAGCGATATCGGTTAAGTACCACCCGTACACCAAATTTTGTTGCACTGTGTTTCCCCGTTTAGGTTATACAGAGTACGCTCGTAAATTATGTCCAGCAATGTACAGATGAGAAGCCGAAAGGAATATCGTGGATAATAATAAAATCTATATCAATAGGTTTTTGCAGGCATTAAAAAGTTAATAGTATAATAATAAGGCATGTGTGATATTTCTTTTACTAAAATTTTGACATATACAAATCTACTAGTGTTTTACTTATTCGACACTTGTTCTGTTCACTGTCGTCAAACTTGGTTCCAATGCGCAAACTACAAAACAGTGATATAAACCGTGTAATATAAACCGTGTTTATTTAATATAATCATGGGTGACGGTACTCCAACAATACATATACGAGTATAATTATTTATGCTATATAAAATATAAACTTACTAAGAAATAGATTAGTAGGTAGATTCTTTTTTAGAAAAATATATGTATATTTCTAATCAGAAATGTGTAACAAAAGATGTAATGTAAAAGAATACATGTATACAAGTACTCATAGTTTTACATCTATGAATGCTTGTGCGTAAAACATAAATATCGATTACAAATTATATTCAATCGTTACAGCTCATTTGATAAAGTGAAAGTATAAGCCATAAAAAATATTACGACTAAAAGTTATGTATACAGAATAACATGTCCTCGTAGATAATGATAGTAGACTCACATCCAACCACAATTGACTGTTTCTGCATAACTATAATATACATACATATATCGTTTATAATCGTATAGAAGGTATGGATACCTTTTATTATATGTATGTAAGATTTAAAGGTAAGTAGAAATATGCAAATAAATAAAACAACTACGGAAATACGATACTGTAACTTATCAGTATATACTTTAAAGTTGATTTTTTGATATATAGAGTTTGTTTTCAACAATGTTCAGTTACTATTACGATTTTCTGTAGAATATGATGTGGCATTCCAGTATATTAAAGTAGAATTTGCAAATCCAAGTTTGTTGTTGCACTGAGAAGAAAGGTTTGTTGAGTGAACCAATAAATAGTTCACTCAACCATTTCTGGTATTTAAATAGGCTCAAAATACCGTAAGTCTCCAGTCAAGCGCCAAATATTTGTTGAACTAGTATATTGAATCGAATCACAAAGCCAATACATTCAAAAATAAGACACTGTTACGCCAAAACTTTAAAACCAGTTGAATTGACATTGCTGAAACGTCATATTTATGACGTAAAAAGATTGGTAAGTAGAATGCTGTCGTGTACATTGAATCAAAAATAAAAATTCGTTGTGTAAATGTATTGGTAGTTTGAATCAATGCATAAATTAGATTTGAATGAAAGAAAAATGTATTTTCAGTCTACTTACCTGCACCTTTTGCTTTTACAACCCTATACAGAGTGCTAGAATTTATCTCTCCTATTTTTCTACGAAATGAGCATTAAAGCATTACAACTGCAACGACAAAATAGTATCTGAACAAATGTACAATAATTTTTACAGAAAACGGTGTTTAATACCACCACAAAGTACGTAAAATTTCTGCTTCTTATTTATATTATAAGATTAAGTTATTCTACTACAAAATTTGTTAAGTTCTTCACTGGATCTCTTGGTGCAGAAGTAGAACACTAAACACTTTAACCCACTGAACACCAAACAAGTTTTAACTAAAACACCGACTAGGGTTGCCACCTTTCTGATTACAGGAAACCGGCCTTTGGGGTGATTTAATGAAAAGCGCCGCAATTATCGCGAGACAGACGAAAAATTCTTGGGACCACGCCCCAATTTTGTCAAAATTTATCAATAAATATTTTTTATGGGAACCCAAAGTATGCGAGTAATAAATTCGATTTTTCAAAAGTAAATGGTAATTAAAATTTTAAAATAAGAAAGTAAAACTTTATTTCTAAAAAATACAAATAGGTAAACATTACATCTGTTTAAAATTTGAAATGGTATTTGGTGTTTGATTTTGCTGATTTAATAAGTTCTGCTTTGTCACTTAATGATGAATAAAATTCCGAACAAGAGAGCTGGATGTTAGAACGAATGCAAAGTTCTGCTTTTACCATTTCAACTGACAATTTGTTTCTGTCATCATTCCATAGCTGATTCATGATGCTGAAAATCCTTTCCACATAAGCATTGCTACAAGGAATAGATAAAACCATCTGAACTACATTTCTTAAAATTGGAACTTCCACTCGCTTAAAAGATACACCATTTCTCCGCAACAGAAATATCTTGATTAATGAAAGAAGGAGATGCATTTTGGAGCAAAGATAATTCTTCATAAAGACTATCGCCATCGGTATCTTGAAGATCCATGCCAATGTGCGATGCAATTAAGATTACCTCATTCAGTTCTGGAATGCGGCCTTTCAAATTTAATGATTTAAATAACAGAAACACATTGTTTTCAAAATCAAACCATTTTTCTAAGTATTCTATTGCTCGATTGTAGACTTGAACTGCTTCCTCTTGAAACTTTAATTTAAGGTTGCTTGTAAAGTTCGCTAAAGCCTGATTTGTTTTGAAGCCAAAAATAAATCCTCTTTCCGTCTCTTTAATTTGTCTCTTAAACCGGAAATAATTTCATATACATCCGTAATAACCAAATGGGATTGCTCCAGTGTTTTAATTGAAGATTGGAAAATAAATAGAACATGATGGACAAAATAAATGTAGCATTCAGCAAAAGTTGGTTGATCTGATAGTTGGTCTTCTTGGTCTCCTACAAATTTCCATATGATAAGATCACAATTTTCTGCCCCTTGTTGCAAGAAATAAGCTTTTATGGCATTCCAATTCAATAACAAGCGATCGAGAGCTTGAAAAAGGCTTAACCATCGCACCGGTATGTGTCTTAATACTTGATGATACTCCTGCTGAACAAACTGAAAGCACTCCTTGAGATTTGCCACGTTTTTGGCGCTACAATTAAAAGAATTGAAAACCTTTAATACCAAAGACTCTACATCAAAACTCAATAATTTAAGAGAGTGCTTGGCTGCATTGTGTAATATGTGGCAGTTACAATTAGCTTTGATTATCTTTGGTTTTATTTGTGTGAGTTTTTGGTAAACAGAGCAATGTTTTCCATAGTTGACGGATGCATTATCACCTCCATATGCAGTTACATTGGCAATAGCAAGTTGCAGTTGTTGCAAAGCATTCAATATACTATTTGTAATTGACTCAGAGCTTTCATCAGCCTCTTCGTAAAAATCAAGCAAACAATCCTGAATTCCTTCATTTGGGTCAAAAAAACGAACAGCAAGAGGAAAAACTTTCTACTACCTTTGTTGGAGGCGTCGGTAGCTATCGAAAAAGGAATGTTTTTTTCTTTTAGCTTTCTAGTTATTAATTCCAATGAATAGGGTGCTAGCACGTTGCGCGCGATGGCTTCCATTTTGGTTCGTCCCAGATGAATTTTGGTAGCTATAGCTGAATCTCGGTAAATCTGTCCATCAAGCTTATTACCTGAAAGAAATATCAATCGCAAAAGTTTCATTGTACATCATAAATAAGGCTTATTTACTTTTAATCAAATTGAATCATATTTATTGAGCATTATTTAAATGATCAAATTAGTCTTTACTTACCACAATCAGTTGAAAGGTAGCTAAGACCATGTTTTACGCAATGAAACGTTTTTGATATTTCAGCCATGGTGACTAAATGGGATTCTTTCGAATCCTTGGGAGCAAAAAATTTTGTCATAACGTCACACATCTTGCTAGCTTTTTCCAAATTTAAATGCCTTGCGGTGCCACTATGGGATTTTACAGCTTTGACGCCGTCATATTTAACGTTGAATGTAATTTTACACATAGTACATCTGGCCATATTAACATCCTTATCATTTGCTAGCCACTTGTTGTAATTAGGATTTTCAAGCCAGTCTTTATTAAATTGGCAGTTTCTTGTCTTAACTTTTTTCTTTGGTGGTGTATTTGGTGTTTCTGCTTCACCCTCATCGCTCATACTTTACGATTATTTAGATTTATTACTGAAATAACAACACACAACCACAACGAACGTATAAATCAACTAAACTAAAAAATAAGAACGCAACACAAAGATATATAACTCGGTAGATCCCTGGAAAATAGGCCAAAAATTCGCAACGAATCTGCCATCTTGTAGTGTAATGTAGAAATTAATAAATAAACAATAAATGCGGCTATCCATCAATAGATGGCAGACCGTGTTGTGGTTTCTTGAGCGATTTCATTATTGCTCCTAGCAGCTTTTCCAAATTCGGTGAAGTATCTATTGAGATTGTAAGAAAACCGGCCTTTTTTGGAGCCTAACCGGCACCCGGCCTTGTTAGTAGAAAACCGGCCAGGCCGGTGGAAAACCGGCCAGGTGGCAACCCTAACACCGACGCGTTTCAACAGCAATGCTGTCATTATCAAGGCGATAATAAAACTAAATTAATATAAAATTTACAAAAACAGGTAAACCTAAATGTTATGCACGGTCAATCCGATACGCATCATTAATTTCCGATTAACGAAAACAATGACGAATACGGTATAGGTCCATTGTCACAGTTCATTACACATGACTTATTTTTATATATTTCTAAACTTTCGAAAACATTTAGAAACTTACAATTGTTTATTTGTCTAATTAATTTAACATTCGTATA
Organism: Holotrichia oblita; assembly: GCA_023690525.1. Taxonomy (NCBI): domain Eukaryota; kingdom Metazoa; phylum Arthropoda; class Insecta; order Coleoptera; family Scarabaeidae; genus Holotrichia; species Holotrichia oblita. The sequence continues at coordinate 91,631,901 of CM043015.1, forward strand.
ATCGATGTTGTGATCTGTTTCAAAAATGTGTTGGGTAACGCTCGATTTCTCAATTCTATTAAATCTAAGATGAGCCATATGCTCTTTGAATCTAGTTGAGACTGCTCTCCTGGTTTGCCCAATATATTTTTGATTACAATCTTTACAATTGATTTCGTAAATACCTGACTTTTCTAGAGGTTGTATTTTATCTTTAGGGTTACCGATGAGACTTCGTAAACTAGGCCCAGAACTGTAAACTATTCTGAAATCTAGCTCTTTGAAGATTTTACTCAAACCTTTAGTGATAAAGGGAGCGTAAGGGAAGGGTCACAACGGGTGAAGCTTTAACATCATCTCGAAAAGTCGTAGATTCTTTCACAGTTTTCTTATAATTAAACTTCCTAATTAACTTATAGATATGCTGAGGCTGGAAACCATTACACTTGGCCGCATCTTTTATAATTTTAAGCTCTTTCTCATACCTCGCCTTGTTCAAGGGAAAAGTGAGAAGTCTGTAGACCAAAAAATTCAGGCTTGCCATTTTGTGTTGAACACAATGATGGGAGTCCGAAGGAATGTAGCGAAGTGTACTGGTTTCCTTTCTATACACGTCAAACTCTAATCTATTGTTATTTCTAATTACTAAAGTATCTAGAAAGAGTAGCTGACCGTTTTCTTCTCTTTCACAAGTGAACTTTATGGTTTCGAACCGATTATTTAATCTATTGAGAAAATCGTCAATATTACATTTTTAGTGTCAAATATAGCGAAAATATCATCCACATACCTCAACCAAACCCTAGGAAAGTATTCGCTCTCAGATTCTAAGTCCTTTTCAAAACGGCTCATGAATAGGTTAGCCAAAAAGGGCGACAAGGAGTTACCCATTGCCGTTCCTTCCAGCTGTTCATAAAAACCCCCGTTGAATTGAAAAATGTTCTGTTTCATACAGATGTCAGTTAAGCGAATATATTCCTGGACACATTGTTGACTCAAACTATTTTGAAGCAACAAGTCCTCGAGGTATGTCAAGGTGTCTGGAATCGGTACACTAGGAAAGAGAGAACTAACATCAAATGAAATCAATACTTCACCCTCCAGCAACTGAATATTTTGAATTTCTTTAATAAATTCTAACGAATTTTTTACTGCAAAACTAGGTTGCTGTATTGGCAAATTATTAAATTCATTGGTCAGCCATTTGGACACCTTATAAGTCGGTGCGTCAATTGCCGAAACAATTGGCCTTACCGACTTGCCAGGTTTGTGAATTTTAGGTAAACAATATAATTTAGGGACACCTAAATTGTCCCTAAATTATATTGTAGGTGTTTTAGTTAAAACTTGTTTGGTGTTCAGTGGGTTAAAGTGTTTAGTGTACAAAATTTGTTCTTGTTTGTAAATTCTATCAGCTTTTATTGTGCCATTGCATTTGTCATTCTTTATGACGCATTACGTAAAAAATTTGGAATTCACATGAAATTGTTCTAAATGGAAATTGTAATAAAAATTTTACAAGTTTAAGACACGAGCATAATATTCTAGTTGTAATGTATATAAACTATACGCAAATTGTCTACAGCTCAAAAACAATTCTGCTTTATCTTTGACTATTTGTACTATTATTAAATGTGGGGTTAGAACAATTGCGCGGTAAATCTCTTATCATTTAGGCTCACTTGGGTTCCATATATTTAACACAGTATTAATTTACTATTTTTTATTGCAAAATGTATAAAATAACAGAACAACTTATACTAAACCGATATACATACATTATAAATACTAACATATAACTTATTCTAAATATATCAATATCGGGTATTTCTGAATTTTAGAATGTCAGCTTGTCTCTTTAACAATATGCACAACAATTACAAATTATAACTATGAATACATTTAATAAATAACTTACCGGAAAATATGTCTACATATTCGGCAAAACCCCATTCTTTTACAAGTTTAGAAACGTCACTGTCCGCCATGTTCTAAAATAATTATTGAGACTAATGTAATGTAGCACATACAAATACACAAGACACAATTTACTTATTAAATGAATGACAAAATATTTCTATGTATGGTTACAGATCAAAATTCATTGTACATAATATAATACATACTTTATAGCTGCATCAACCTCCAGCATCACTAGTCGAACATGAATGAACACGAATTATAGTACTGTTGCACTTGCACACCTGATTATGACTGAAGATGTGTATATATCACCAGTAAAGCAGTGCTCACACAATGCATATAGAAGCTTTACCACTATTAAGTAATTAAAGTGCCTATGTTTTTACATTGGTTTTTATTAATATAAAATTAAGAAGATATGTATCAAATTATTCTAAAATCTTAATTTAGGTAGTAAATACGAGCTGAAATAAGCTTATTTAATCTCTAGACAAAGAAGAATATATTATAGCCTGAGCAATGACGTATGCAGACAAATGCGTAAAGAGAACATAGTTTTGTTTTCAATAAAATGTGTTCAATATTTTGCTTAATTATTTTATATAGTCTGATTCAACAATTTTTAAATGTTTGATTCTAAATACTAATAACCTTTTATTTAATGACTTTTTGGTTTTGAACTAACATTTGGTGTTTTATTTGAAAACATTTCTTGCTGTGACTGAAACATACATTGGTTGTTGACTTAACAAAATACAGGAATTCTACCTCGAACGACATACTGTGCATTGTGTGAACCAATTTACCGTTATGCGTAAATTTAAAGCATATAGTTGTTCAACCCAACAAAGATAATCCAACAAATATATAGGCTTTCCTTCAAGACAGTTAAGAATTTGAGTAGAAATACAATCGCGTTGATTTAAATAGAAAAGTTTTTAAATGAAAACAAAAAGTGCAAAACTCTGGTATTGGTTCAATCAAATATTTTATTTTTCTCTGTGTGTAAGAAAAAAGATTTTACTGCACTCAATAAAATTCATGCATAGATTCAACAAAAAAATGGTAAATCCAAAACAATTTTCGTTTAAATACGGCGAAGAGGTTTTTGTTTGAACGAACATAAAAATTAATGTTACGTTATTTCTGTTAGTTCAAAAGTAAAATTAGCTTGAAGTAAACGTTCCATTTTATATCCAACACAAAATATTATTTGCTCCAACAGTTTTCCTATTTCCAACGTAATTTTTATGTTGCAGCAACATTAAAACATTAACACAACTTGCATGTTGATTTAATAACTGAATATTTGTTGGAACCACTGAATATGTATTTGGTTCAAATAAAATAAAATATCAAAAAACGTTTTGTTAAATCAATGCATGAATTTTTCTGAGTGTGGTAACCAGCACAATTTACAAATTCTTTTTGGATTTTTAAACAATTAATAAATAATTGGAGTGGGCAAAATGTATTTACAACACAGGCTCGGTTCGAAGAATGTGAGATCAGAATACACGCCAACACTTGACGTGGGGAATGTTCGGGCCAGATTGCGTGATAAACTTAACGATTATGGAAGCTTATAACACGCGCTTCTCAAAAGATAGGAGACTTTTATTTTTAAGAGAAGACAAAGCAATTTATCTATACTGCATTACGGCCTAGGTCTTGTTAGAAATAGTTATTGAAAGCTAAATAAATGATGAGAACCGCAGCATCAGGTACACTTGTTTCAGATAATGTTACAATAATTGATAATTGTTTACAGCAATGAAAAAATTATCTTCTACAAAAAGCGATCAAATTTGTCTCAAATATAAATGTTTTATTTAAACACTTAGAACTTTCTACTTATTTTTAAATTATTTTCATGTGTATAAGATGTCCCATATTACAAGAACAAATCAAAAATATATTTTCTTTAATGGAATATTCTACATATTATTTCAAATTTGGTCCCCTTCATAGTGTTACTATTTTTTTCTGCAAAGGGTGGAAGATTCAGCGACTTGAGCGTTGATAAGTAAAGGCAAAGGCGACCCGACCGCAGCTCAAGAGACGACTGAAAAGCAGCATAGACAACGCGGGAGGCCTATCCGAGAGACAGCATGGCTTCAGAAAGGATCACTCAACGGTCGGCGCCGTCGCGCAGATAGTGGAAACCTTCGAAGCCGCGCAACGGAGAAATCATTACTCGAGACCCCTGGTGATGCTCGTCACATTGGACGTAAGAAACGCCTTCAACTCGGCGAGATGGGACGTCATTTTAGACGCCTTGCAGAATATATTCGACACGCCATCCTATTTACTTAGGATGATACGCAGCTACCTTAGCGACAGGAAGCTGGTCTACGACACCGCAGGCGGGTCGTGCACGAAGAAGATAACAGCAGGAGCGGCGCAGGGTCCCATATGGGGCCCCGATTTATGGCATGTGTCCTATGACGGGATCCTCCAAATGGAGCTGCCGCAAGATGCGTATCTGATAGGAGACGACGTAACGGCAGTCATCCTAGCGCGTGACGAGGCGGATGCCTAGAGAAGGCTCAACCAGATAAAGAGAAGAGTCACCACATTGATGGTCGAACACGGCCTGATCCTGGCAATGGAGAAGACCGAGGCTGTTCTACTGACCACGAGAAGAATCCTAGGCAGATTGAGATGACGGTGGATACGGTAGTCATATCTACTAGAACTTCCGTGAAGTACGTCGGATTGCGGCTCAACAGGAAGATGACCTTCTGACAACAGATCCAGTCGTCAAGCGATAAGGCTGCTAAGATAACGACGGCACTGAGCCGACTGATGGGTAACGTAGGAGGACCGACGGCAAGTTAGCGTCGGCTTGTAATGACAGTCACCCTTTCCATACTGTTGTATGGAAGCGAGATCTGGGCTGACGCTTTACAGCAGGACAAATACAGAAAACGGATGGCTTCAGTACAGCGACGGGGAGCCGTCAGGATCGCCAGCACATAGCGTCGGGTTTCCGAACCGGCGCGGCGGTACTCGTGATTGCAGTTGTTTCTTAGTGGGTGCGAGCCCCACAAAACGGAGGCGGAGCTCGTCCCTGATGGTGCATTTAGGCATTTTTCCTCATTGAAAAAAATACAATTCCATAGGGTTTCATCATGTTATACCGGATACTTCAAAAGTTGTCTCCAGTTTTATACTTCAATCACTGCAAATTCAGCGTCCTGTAAAGTCCAAACGAAACAAACTGAACATTGATACACTTTATATACTTTCACTTTCACTTTATTACCTTTCTTGTTTTTTGACATAAGATACATATGAAGTCTTCTTATTCAGCAATACAAGGTTTTCAGTGTATTACCAATTTTTACGAACTACATACTGGATTTTTCGTATGAAGATTTATTGGAAGCAATACGTTAAAATAATAAATTTAAATTAAATGTTCAATTTTGGGCCGTTTAATGCTTAATAATAGTAAAAATGTTGTCGCGTTCATCTTAAACATTTGTACCATTTTCGGTGTAATTTGATTAATTCTTTGGTTTATTGGTTTTTTTAAACCATGAATGTTATTTGGTCGTTTGGGGAAGATTTTTGATTTTCAATAAGTCATCAGAAAAGGAAATCAAGCAGAGTCAGATCGGCAGCAACATTTCTGGTAGATTGATTTAAATTAACTTCAATACCTCATAATATATTTAATTCCTTTTCATCGCCCAAAATAGATTTAGGTAAATCTGTCACGTGACCAAATTGATAAAATTTCTTTCCTATTCTATTAACAAGAGGCTGACGTATTTGATGGTCAGGATACATGTTATTGAATATTTCACGTACATTTGGCTAAATACTTGTTTTAGCATGATATCCCATTAAAATCAAAATTTCGATTCTTTGTTTTTAAGAAAATTTTACAACATTAATTAAACTGAATCTACTTTCATTAGCTATTAAATTGTCGTTCCTGTGCTCCACAACATATGTAGGCACTCGCTTTTATTCAATTTGCGTATATTAAAAATAATGTAGGTATCATTTGTAAAAAAATTCTTGAGCTTACGGAAATATTTTCAGTAGTTGAAAATGTTACGTTGAACAAAGGATGTTGTTTTTGCACAATGAATCGCTGGATTAATAAAAATCACCCTGAATAATCCGCTTCGTGAAACAAAATACCCAGAAATACAAATTGCATAGAAGTTACCTAAAACTTACTTTTTTGTACAATAGCAAAGTATTGAAGTTGAGCGCATTAATCCTGTATTTGTTTCACAAAAAATTAGTAATATTAAGTAAGTCTTACACTACTGAATAGACAATTATTCCCCCTTATGCTATTTTAAAATATTGGAACTACAACACAAAGAGGTTTGCAGGGGAGTTATTCAATTTTACATTAGATGTCATCTGCAGCGTTATCATCATCGTTAGATCAGCAAATTTCTCTATAAAATCATTTAATCATTTACCAGTCAATTTGTTAATCCTGTGTACGCTTAATTGGAAGATTGTTTGGGCTATTTCCATCGTCTGTTCGATAAGGATAATCCGACGTTTTGGTGAAGTGTCTATTATTGTCTTCAGGAAAGCTCTGATAAGAGCTGTTTATCTCTAGTTCGCTCATTGATTCGCTTACTAGAACCAAGACTAATGCAACTAACAACAAACATGTTCTTCCTATATGTAACTGCTTGTGTTACCTCCGACGTAATCTTGTAATAATAATAATAATCTTTGTACGCTTGTTATCATTATGGGTTGTAATATATCGACACACAATTGCATCCGGTCGCGTCACTTGCCCGCTTTTACTAACACACTACATCTGTTCCGGCAAACTCCACCATATATACATATGTTAAGGCTCTAGATTCAGTCCAGGAATTTTAGCATTTTCAAGAGTTTCACAGTAAATAAACTACAAAGTAATTAACTAACATATATTTGAATATGGTCTACTGTGCTTTCCACATTATGTTCGTAAATTTGCCTAAGGTGTCGCCGGCTTATGGCGAGAAAAAGCTAGAAAATTTCCGATGTAAGGGTTCGGCAGGAATATGATTATGAGTTTATTTTTATAGATAGGGCTATTATTTTAGATTTGTTTTATAGCTGAAATGTTAATCTATGCTTCTATAGTGCTACATTTTTGTTGTTTACAAATATTGTTTGTAAACAAGGCACTCAAAAATAGGGAATGTTTAAAAGTCTATATTATTGTGAACAAATTTAATTTAAAAAAAAGTGGCTCTATAGAAGCATAGTATTATCCTTTAGGAAAGAATTGTCGAAAACCGCATTCAAATATATGGAATAGTTACTTAAGTTTTCTACGAAATCTTTGAAAACACTAAAATTCTTTGACTGAATCTAGAGCCTTAACTCGCGATCTGATAATAATATAGTTAACCTCACTGGTGTGTGTAATTGCTATTTTATATTCAATCCTATGTCAGCTTTATGTGTAACTAATTTTACCTCTTATTTCTGTATATTTAAGTATTTCAGTGTCAATCGAAAAATGCAGTATAATTATATTGTGGGGTTGCAACTGTAGGGGGTTCCTAAGCTGTGTAGGTTATTCAAGATTACATGTACGCCTAGTATTGTGTATTTTTAGTGAGTCTAAATGCATATTAGTGTCCTGTTACAGCATTACCTTGCGCTTGTTGTAATGTTATGCTGTTAATTGTGTTCCAATAGTAAATGTTAACTTGACTGAAATACCGATCTCTAAAAATGTAAACCACTAAACACCAAACAAATTTTAACTAAAACACCGACGCGTTTCAACAGCAATGCTATCATTATCAAATTATAATAAATTAAAATAAAATCTATAAATAACAGGTAACCTAAATGTTATGCACCGTCAATCCGATACGCATCATTAATTTCCGATTAACGAAAACAATGACGACTGCGGGATAGGGCCGTTGTCACAGTTCATTGCACAGGACCTACTTTTATATATTTCTAAACATTTAGAAACTTACAATTGTTTATTTGTCTAATTAATTTAACATTCGTATGATCGATGTTGTGATCTGTTTCAAAAATGTGTTGGGCAACCCTCGATTTCTTAATTCTATTACACAAATCTAAGATTAGCCATATGCTCTTTAAATCTAGTTGATACTGCTCTCCTTGCACGCCACGTTAGATGCAACAAGACCTCCACTACGCTGATATATGACGCGGGCGCGTTCCTCTCAGTAACAGCAAAACGATCCGAACCTACAATAACCATTTCTTTCTAGTCTTCCTTTCATGTTAAAAACGTATACCATACTATAGGACTATATGCTATTTTAGATAAATACATTTATTGTAATTGGAAAATCGACTAATTCGTACTTCATAAATATTCATTTATTGCTTACTATTAATATTAATTGTTAAAATATTTGTTTCTATTTGTAGATGATTAACTTCCAAGTAGCCTGTTCCAGCCAAGCCTTTCCCTGTTTATTGTTGGGCAGTCGGTAGCGAGGCGCATAAGAGTTTGCACAATTTCCATGTAGGGGGAGTTGACCAGGTTCATACGATGTGTGTATACGTATACGTACAGGGTAATTGGTGAGAATGGCCTATTAAAAGTATTATACAAACGGAATGGAATTTTGTTTTAAAATCCCGTTCCGTTTGTATAATAATACTTTTGATAGGCCATTCCCACCAATCATCCTGTATATAACGCATAATGGCTAGTTAACATCACCGGAAGTACTTTTAGTTTTCCTTGCTCATTAAGATTACCTTCCGAAATCGTTCATCGCTTAGATAATTTTCGAAGGTACTACAATATTATCGGTTGTTTTCTGGCATCTCTTACTAAAAAAATACCTCTCAATACCAGCAGGTCTTCGCTTCTAGTGTGGTTGGCAAGCCGTGTTACCGTGACCTTCTCATATTTTTCATTCACCACAAGGTTTTCGCCTCTAGCGTGATTACCACGTCGAATTATTGTGACCTTCTGGTATTCTTTACCAGTTCTTGAAGAAGCCATTTACAATGGTGCATAAACGTCGAGTTAGTAGATTTTGTATTTTTGTGCATGTATTTCGTTTTATATTTATTATATTATTTTTTGTATACGGACCGTGACAGCTTTCAATCATATAAGCAACTATTGTTTGTACAATCACGAAGACCATGCTTTTACGACACCACTATGAACCAACAATTCCTAATCCAATTCTAATAATTCTAATAAAACAGCACATTAAGAGATTATTAGATATGGAACGGAGGCATTTCTGAAGTTAAATTAGTCTAAAATGGAGACTCGCATTATACATACTTTGACAAATTTTTATCTATAAATACATGTAAATTTGCATATATTTTGAAACCTTTTCTTGAGTTTGCCTACGAAAGTATTTGTTCTAGCATTTTTCTTTAATCAAACTATGCTTGCTGATCACGTTTCCATATTTTTCGAGATCTCCAAATTATAACTGGCAATGCAGATACAAGCTTTGATTTCTGCCGATTTCGTTATTCAGAACGAAAATGTTGTGGTGTTATAAAACTATAAACCGATAACCTTAAATTTAATTCTAGCGTACCTATATAATAAGGTCGAAACAAAGACAGTTTACCAAAGTTTCGTGGTAGTATTCAAATAAAAACGGCAGCGCAGGAATGGAATACTATTTTCAGTATACGCTTAATTAAGATATATTAATCCATTTGCTAATGGAACGGCAAAATTCTACACAGGTTTATTATTACCGTTCTGTATTACGGTTTGGCATTTACAACTTTGTAGAGTACGATTTTAGCTCACAGGAATAACATACCAGCTACAGTCACGTTTATTAAAAATACAGCACCTACATTTTCGTAGGTAATGAAATGTAGCGTCTATATTGGAGAGGTAAATGCTTCTTAGTTCAGGTGAAAACTTTAGAAAAAAGTAAAGAGAAGGCGAAGAATGATTAAATGAATTTAAGTTCGTTGTTAAGTTAGAAAGATATGAAAGCCTTGATACGGAGATTGAATTTTAGAAACGTATATCATGTGTTTTTTCTTCAACAATATACTGTCTCAAACGCGTGCCAAAATTTTGCACTAATGTTAATTTTTAATTACTTTGGATGTATATTACGTTATGTGACCAATACGTATAATAAGGGCGTGAATTTCCATTTATAGATTGTGTTATAGTAGTAGGTTACTCGTTGTCGATAATTAATGCAATGTAAAGTAGGTAGTATCGGTAAATATATCTCTAACAGATCTCTACCAAACAGTGGTAGTTATACGAAATATTACAGAACAATTTTATCAGCAGTAGCGCAAAGACCATCATTTTATAAAGCATACAAACTACATTTTATTGAACAGCACTACATAATTCAGTTAGCCCGACACTTTGCATATTTTCAATATTTTAATTACATACATACAATAATGGAAGAAAAAAAATTTAATAAACTATTATTAATTACGTTTCTAGTAGTGGTGACATTGGCACTGGAAACGAAATTTATTCTAAATCCTGCTTGCATTTCCATACACATTCATTATGCGATAATGATCTTTTGTTTGGAATTCGAATTGTGGTAGTTGACAGCTCACAATTGTTATATCCCATACAAATCCATGTTCCTTAACGCGAAGCTTTTCTCTTCACTGGCACTGGTTTATGTACTATTTAGAACCACAGACTACGCTACTAACTCCTCGGTTGTGCGAATAAGCTCCACAATCGATTGATTCAACACTCACTGCTTTGTACTCAATTACCTCTATTATAAGCACCACATGCTTTGTACTGCGTGTCGGCGTGATTCTGAGCATAGAATTATCTGTAATGTTTCTATATTTGCTGTGGTTAGTACCTACACGCAGATATGAATATTTTTATCTTATTTTTAGTTCGGCAGAGTCAAAAGTTTAAGATAAATTTAAGAAGTTAAAGCATTTCGCTCCCTTTAAGAACGTTTATATTATCGTTCACTAACTTTAATTAAACTTTCCATCATAACTAATAAAGGTTTTATAGAGCAAATTCCTAAAGCGAACGTCGGCAGCCGATCACGGGTAAGGTTCACAATTTCTTTAATACAACCTCCTCGGCGATCAAGATCCTGCCAATCTGTGTTTAAATCGCTCTAGTACCACTCCTAATATCAAAACATTTTACGTTATCCTTTCTATTTTTTATCAATAGATCAATTTGAGTGCGACAATCGTTGCTAAAAGTGCTATAAATAAGCAGGTTCTATTGGCCCAAGTACGCAGCATTAAGAAGAATGTACCAGCAGAAAAACAGGAGAAAGCTGGAACATATCGAAGTCAACAATAAGGTACACAATTCGTATATTTGAGATCGTAGCTACACGACACGTCCAGGTCTGTCTAGAATGATTATATACCAGCAGAGAATCGACTACTTAGATCGATAAGTAACTTAATGGTGAACGGCAGCATCCAATAAGACGGAATTTGCAGTACGATAGCCACATGTAAAACCTCTTCTCCGTTCAGTAAACAAACTAGTCGAATTTTGGACTGTCCAGTCAGAGAAGAAAAATACTTCCCGAATGTATTATACAAACAATCAAACACTGTGGCGATTCACTTCTTCTCTCTTTTTAGTACTCAGGGACAAGTACATGAGGTAGAATTCCGTGTATAATGCGAAAATAAGATGTTCGCGATATACTGAAAAATCATCCTATTCCATCTGGTTTACAACTAATCGGCCAAAATTTTTGTATATTTATGCATACGAACACGATATATAAAACTAATCCTAAGGAATTTCTGTTTCAATTCTGTATTTAAGTTACTAAGCTTACTGGGGTATTTCTTTTATATTCGCTTTATTTGGTTACAATAACAGTGTTACCTTTTGCCCAAAAAGAGTTGTTAATAATAGCTCTATTATTGAGAATTATTATATTGAAAAGACTAAGAAAGCTCCTGGGTAAGCCGAATTAAATATGAAACAAAGGCTGAGAATTTATAAGCTTGCGTGTACCGTACCCTGTGCTGGGCAGTGCGAAAGAGCTATTAGGATTAGGTTTATTCAACGTACTATATCTTTGATATGGAACGTTTGGAGTAGGGAACCTTAATCTAATTAGAATGTAAATTCTCCCAGGGATTGGACTGTGGGCAAACCCGTGTACATGTGAAATGGAATAAAATATATAGAGAGTGTAAGTGATTTATTACAGTAAAACGAGTATGGATTGTTTTGCGTTATGCATCACGAAAGAGTGATACTTTTCAGTACCAATACGCATTTCATATTTAAGGATTCCAGAATAAGGTAATAACTAGTTGTAGATTGAAGAATAACAACACCGCAGCGTATATTACTAATCGTTTTCGGTTTTATTCCCAATAAAAATCTGTGAATTTCTAACAGAAAATGGCAGAAAGTGGTGATGTAGTTACTTAAGTTTTCTACGAAATCTTTGAAAACACTAAAATTCTTTGACTGAATCTAGAGCCTTAACTCGCGATCTGATAATAATATAGTTAACCTCACTGGTGTGTGTAATTGCTATTTTATATTCAATCCTATGTCAGCTTTATGTGTAACTAATTTTACCTCTTATTTCTGTATATTTAAGTATTTCAGTGTCAATCGAAAAATGCAGTATAATTATATTGTGGGGTTGCAACTGTAGGGGGTTCCTAAGCTGTGTAGGTTATTCAAGATTACATGTACGCCCTAGTATTGTGTATTTTTAGTGAGTCTAAATGCATATTAGTGTCCTGTTACAGCATTACCTTGCGCTTGTTGTAATGTTATGCTGTTAATTGTGTTCCAATAGTAAATGTTAACTTGACTGAAATACCGATCTCTAAAAATGTAAACCACTAAACACCAAACAAATTTTAACTAAAACACCGACGCGTTTCAACAGCAATGCTATCATTGTCAAATTATAATAAATTAAAATAAAATCTATAAATAACAGGTAACCTAAATGTTATGCACGGTCAATCCGATACGCATCATTAATTTCCGATTAACGAAAACAATGACGACTGCGGGATAGGGCCGTTGTCACAGTTCATTGCACAGGACCTACTTTTATATATTTCTAAACATTTAGAAACTTACAATTGTTTATTTGTCTAATTAATTTAACATTCGTATGATCGATGTTGTGATCTGTTTCAAAAATGTGTTGGGCAACCCTCGATTTCTTAATTCTATTACACAAATCTAAGATTAGCCATATGCTCTTTACATCTAGTTGATACTGCTCTCCTTGCACGCCACGTTAGATGCAACAAGACCTCCACTACGCTGATATATGACGCGGGCGCGTTCCTCTCAGTAACAGCAAAACGATCCGAACCTACAATAACCATTTCTTTCTAGTCTTCCTTTCATGTTAAAAACGTATACCATACTATAGGACTATATGCTATTTTAGATAAATACATTTATTGTAATTGGAAAATCGACTAATTCGTACTTCATAAATATTCATTTATTGCTTACTATTAATATTAATTGTTAAAATATTTGCTTCTATTTGTAGATGATTAACTTCCAAGTAGCCTGTTCCAGCCAAGCCTTTCCCTGTTTATTGTTGGGCAGTCGGTAGCGAGGCGCATAAGATAGTTTGCACAATTTCCACGTAGGGGGAGTTGACCAGGTTCATACGATGTGTGTATACGTATACATACAGGATAATTGGTGAGAATGGCCTATTAAAAGTATTATACAAACGGAATGGAATTTTGTTTTAAAATCCCGTTCCGTTTGTATATAATACTTTTGATAGGCCATTCCCACCAATCATCCTGTATATAACGCATAATAACCAATCATCCTGTATATAATAATAATTTCTAGTTAACATCACCGGAAGTACTTTTAGTTTTTCCTTGCTCATTAAGATTACCTTCCGAAATCGTTCATCGCTTAGATAATTTTCGAAGGTACTAGAATATTATCGGTTGTTTTCTGGCATCTCTTACTAAAAAATACCTCTCAATACCAGTAGGTCTTCGCTTCTAGTGTGGTTGGCAAGCCGTGTTACCGTGACTTTCTCATATTTTTCATTCACCACAAGGTTTTCGCCTCTAGCGCGATTACCACGTCGGAATAAAATATATGGAGAGTGTAAGTGATTTATTTATATGGATTGTACAGTTAAAACGAAAGAGTGATATGGATTGCATTTTTGCGTTCCAGAATAAGGTAATCACGAAAGAAGTGATACTTTTCAGTACCAATACGCATTTCATATTTAAGGATTCCAGAATAAGGTAATAACTAGTTGTAGATTGAAGAATAACAACATATATTACTAATCGATTTCGGTTTTATTCCCAATAAAAATCTGTGAATTTCTAACAGAAAATGGCAGAAAGTGGTGATGTGTAGGTAGGTCATGGTCACACAATTAACTATCGAAGTTTCAAGACCTTTAGTTTCAAGACCTGTAGTCTTGAAACATACCACATGAAGAATTAGTGGAATAATGCTAATATACTGGAGGTTTAGTTCGACTAAACAATGATGATGAAATGTATTGTGAGAGTGTCTGGGCTGTGACTATGTCATTATTCATTACTTCTGACCAGTTTTGATAGGCGGTTATTGCCTCGAGCATGGTTAACACATTGAGGTACCATTACCTTCTGACACTACTCACACACTAGCAGATTTTCGTCACACGTCAAGTTACCATTACCGTGTAGTATCCCTCACTCACTTTTTGCTCCCGAAGAAGTCATTTGCAATAGTGTCGAAACAAAGAGCTAGTATATTTTGTATTTCTGTGCAGGTATTTTGCTTTATTTTGTGTTTAGTTTATTTCTGTACTATTGATAGTATCTGCCCATTTGATTACGAACGATCAGAAAAAGTCTAATTTAACAAAAACTTCTTAAGGTCCATATAATACAAAACCATCCTTTCTAATCGAATGGAAAGATCCTGTACATATTACAGAATCATGAGACTGTCAAAACCTGGAAACCCACTCGGGCAGTGGAAGCCTTCGATTCGTCCGTTAGTGATGATGAAGATATTTAATTGATTGTGAAATTGCTTCGACGCGACGTTTAATAAATTGTAAGCTATTACATATTATTAGAGGTATAGTAATTACTATTAGTAAGATTTGGACATAATCACTTTAAAAATCGTTATTTCATTTTCAATCGTTATCATTGCATATTATAGAATAGAGTGTGGATACTAGAGAAGATAAATTCATGTAAGTATATCTGGAAAGTGCTTGTAGGTAAAAATAAGTAGGTATAGAAATGTTTTGAATCTTTTAAAGAATTTTGTGAGCTGTTCCACTTAATAATCCTGGATACTTCTAATAAGTCGGCTGTGGCTTACGTTTCATTAGGTTCGTACATCCAAAGATTATACGAATCCTTTAGGATTAACTTCTTTTGTTCATACCGTGAAAACTTTCGTAACTCTTCCATAAAATGAAAGGATTCATATTTTAGGTTGTTAAGAGTAGCACAAGGCTCGAATATTATTTTCAGAATCAAAGAAAAACATTCTCAGGATTATTCATTACTACATAGTTTTAGTTTGCGATTTATTTGTCTTTTCGAGTCTCCGATTCGTTTCGTTTTCTTTTCGTGTAGACGATCTGTAAATAAAAAGCACATTTCGTTTCGAGATGTAGAAGGCATAGACAGGTTTTATTCCTTTATTTTTTCTGGTGTAACATAAAATTTGTTTGGAACGTAACGCGCGTATTTTCTTTCCTACTTCTTCATTTTAAAAGTTATGCACACTAAACTTAGCGTTCTTTGTCGTTGGTGTGCGGTCCTTGCAACATAGTACATACGCTTGGGTGAGTATATGTATGTACACTCTAGATTTTATAATATTACATAAGACAACTGTTTAATTGAATTTATTTGTTACCAATTTTACAGTGACTCATATTCAGCTTTAAATTTTGAACTAAGTACAGGGTGTCCCATTTTGGGCACTTTGCCAGGGTATCTCAGTTATTAATAACGATAGATAGTTGCGGTTTTCGTGATAGTGTCCTACTTTTTTGTGAAACGAAAGATGTTGCAAACAGAATTTTGCTATCCGCCTTAGTTTTTGAGATATAGGGTGAAATTGAAAATTTTCAATTCACAAACATCTCTCGTATCTCAGTTGCTATGGCAGTTAGTGAAAAAGTAAAAATGAAATATCATCCAGTTTTTTGCGAAGAATCCAGTGGCGTAGTTAGTCTTTTTCTAAGTGTGATAATTTTCAAGTTATGGACCATACTTATGATTATTTAAATAGAACACCCTGTATATTATTTTTTATTTTGATTGAGCATAATTTGGAGATGTCAAAAATATATAGTTGTGTATATTTATTTACACAAACAAGTTAAGAATTTTATATTTTTATATTGCTCTATTTGTAATTGTAATAGCTAACAATAAGTATAAACAATTAGTAAAGTACAAAGACAAGGGTTTAAATTAGGTGTTGGAAATGACGTTTTGACGAATGCAATTCTGGCATATTTTACGCATTCTTTTAATTGCATTTAAAATAGTGATTGGCTTTCTATCCGCGAGAGCAAAAATAGCAAATACTTCCAGCTGTCGCCGAAAACTGCAAGCTTGTATCCAAGTTGAATTAAGCATCCTACTTTACACATGACAAGCTTAAAGTATCTTTGCTTTGCAAGCTCATGGTAAACTTGCGCCGAACGTTTTACGCATTACCGACTCGAACTTTAAGCTTATATCATATTGACTCATCTTTGCTGCGTAAGCGATTGCAGTATGCTAGAATTTCAAGCGTAGCGTAAGCTTGATTTAAACTAACCACGTTAAGCTGGATAAACAAGTGAAAAGCGAATCAAAATGCAGCTTGCTGTAAGCTTACATGCTATCTGGGATGTAGAGCTTGATAGGCCAAAGCAATTGTCTCATGAAGTTCCGCTACGGAATTATGGCGTACCTTATACACTTCATTTTTCATGGAACCCCACAAAAAGAAATCTAATATGGAAAGCTCGGGAGATCGTGGAGGCCATCTCACAGGTCCGTTCGTACCTATTCATCTTTGGGGAAAGTTATTTTCAAGAAATGGCCTTAACAAGCCAGCATTGTGGCTGGGGGCTCCGTCTTGTTGGAGATAAATTGAATTGTAATGGGCCATTGGAACATTTTCCAGCAATTCGGGTATAACTTCCTCAAGAATCTCTAGATACCTACGTGCTGTGAGCCTCCTTCATACATTCTATACACTATGCGTCCACCCAAAACAAAACATGATACACCAACACCGAAGCGTCCTTGTTGTGCCCTTTCAAATATCAAGTGATGATTTTCTACTGACCAATGCGTCGTATTGTGACGATTAACAATTCCAGCACTTGAAAAATATCATTCGTCAGACCAGATAATGAACCTTCCAAAAGATTCATTTGTTCGGATTTGTTGCAGATACCATTGACAGAACGTTACTCTGCGCTCGGCATTTCCGGGGTGCAAATGTTGAACTACTTTAAATTTATAGGAATGATATTTAAATTTTCTTCAAATTCTTTGCGCGTCAGATTTTGTTACACCAACCTCTTCTTCAATTTTGCTACAAGAAGTCGAATTCGTGGCTTCTGCGTAAGATAATTTATTGCATGTTGAACTAGATTTTTTTTCAAACGAGCGAAAATGTCTACAAGAGGCTGCCTTCTTCCAGGATATCTAATATAAACGAAAACAATCCTTAAATATGAGAATCAGAAATTACGCTAATGCTAGCGCTTTAAATACTTTACCTAATGGAGTATAAGTCCGACGCTTCTTGAGGATTTTCGTCCTATTGTATAAAACATTTAAGCATATCCTACTTTTCATAATTTTCATAAACGACCATTGTGGATAAACAAACAAAGAATACTACGATAAAAACACCTATGTAACAAGAGTAATTCGCAACAATGAATCTGTCAAAGTTTGAACATTTGCTTGTTTGCTTAGTAACTCGGCAATGGCCTACTGTTCACAAACGTACGTGTGTAAATAAATATACACAACTATATATTTTTGACATCTCCAAATAATACTTAATCGAAATAAAGATAATACAGGGTATTCCATTTAAATAATCATAAGTATGGTCCATAACTTGAAAATTATCACACTTAGAAAAAGACTAACTACGCCACTGGATTCTTCGCAAAAAACTGGATGATATTCCATTTTTACTTTTTCACTAACTGCCATAGCAACTGAGATACGAGAGATGTTTGTGAATTGAAAATTTTCAATTTCACCCTATATCTCAAAAACTAAGGCGGATAGCAAAATTCTGTTTGCGGCATCTTTCGTTTCACAAAAAAGGACACTATCACGAAAACCGCAACTCTCTATCGTTATTAATAACTGAGATACCCTGGCAAAGTTCCCAAAATGGGACAACCTGTACATATACAGGTATTATTTTTACATGTTAAATATTATTTGGAATAAATTGTTTCATTAAAAATCTGATTAAAAGACTTTAAAAATAAAAAATATATCGGGTGTTCAATTTAAAAAGATCATCTACTTTGTGTTGCGTTTACATGAATCACCCCGAATACTTCAAATTTCACTCAGAAGCCGTATCTTTAAAATTATAAATCGACGTGGTCGAGCAATTTTTATGAAATTCTACAATAACATGAAAAATAATTTTATCCCATAAGTGGATACTACACTGTAAGTATATCGGATTTCGGCGATATTCAGTCGAATACTTTTAACTATAGTAAATTCCAATTATCTCATTACCTTCGTCCAAGAAGCGACGATGATTTTAAAGAGAATTATAAACTATTTATGGAGCTAACGGTAATTAACACATGTGTGTATATCTTTGACGTACAATCGCGTGTGATACATAGAAATAACAAACTTACACAGGAAGTTTGAAAGTTACCTATACTTGATAACAAGTTTAATGAAACTTGAAACTGCTAAAGTTATAAGTCCAAAACTTATAAAGTAGGCTGCAAATTTGTTAGAGCAGACATATACCTCAACTAAAATAAAAAGTTTTCTAATAACAATATAACTGTTTCGCTAATTAAATATGTAATCCTCTGACATTTTTCTGAAAAAGTAGTTTTTATATTTATTATTGTTATATCATTTTAAACAATATTTTCATCATATAATATACAGAGTAACGCAAAAATCTGGACATCAGTTACAGTTTAAAAAATATATGGCAAACTGAGCTTAACGTATGCATCCGAGTAAAGTTTTTCAAGCTTTCGATATTAAATGGAGGCCAATATTACATTCACATACATTGTTTAGTAGTTGGAAACATACACCTCCCTTTTTTCCTCCCTCCCCCGCTCCAAGAGATCGGATATTGAGAACTAAGATCAAAAATAGTTTTTTATTACATATCTATAATTATTTATGTGAAAGTAGTACACAACACAATGGCTTTATTGAATTTATTATCCTCTCTATCTTGATCAAAATTTCATGCGCATTTGCTAGATTTCAGTATTTTGCGGTATGATACAATTATTATTGAAAATATAGCTTTGTATTTGTTTACATTATTTGAGTTTATTTGTATCATCAATCGGCTTAAATATATTTCTGTGAACCCCAGTTGGTGTATACTCTTTCAAAGTGTTTCATTGAATCTACCATTCTTAAATGGCGGCAGGCAATGCTAAAGTGTACTAAGTTAAGCTACTTATAAAATGAGTTCGGTAAACTCAAAATATATATTATTTGGGTTTTATGGTGGAACAGAGAAGATATTGAGACACTCATGTAGACTATTTTAAGTTATCAAAGCTTAATTCTGATGCGAGATATCCTTTTCTAAATAGATCAATTAACGCGGTATTAGCAAAAATTATTCATAATGTTTTTTTGCCTTTTTTCGTATAAAATGTTATTTCTTGATGTAAATTCATACTTAATTAAAATATTTTGATGTCAAGAAAGTAAATGCTGTAGTATATTTGTTAAGATACAAGGAAAGCAAATAGTATAACTTTGAAATCAATTCCAACATTTTTCCTATAATATTCCGTAATAATATGGCCTTTATAGCTGTAAAATTTCATATTTTTGTTATTACTCAAACGACGGGCGTCAAATAATAGGAATATGTTTCAGGATCTTTCATTTCCATTCGTATTTCCGTTTGTCGTGACGAAGACGAAATCAATTCTGGGATATATACGATTTGTGTATTTACTCATTCGGAAAGTTTTCACTTAGGTTCAGACACGCGGACATTTTATTGATTTTCTGTTTCTTTCTTTTCTTTAGTAATGTGGATAAAATAAATGTTAGAGAAAGAGAAAAGTCGCTAGGCAGTGACTTTTCCGCTTATTAAGCAGAGGAAGCCACTTTGGTGATAACAGTTTTCCTCCGATTTTTGAAATTTTTGGAAAATATTACGGTTTCATAAGCACGTACAAAGCATAATGTTGTGTAAACGGGCAGAAATGAATCTGAGTAGATTTTAATGAGAATATATTATATACATCCTTTTTAATTATATCATTATATTATATGCTTAACTATGATAGGAAAAACTGAGGATATGGAGAGCTATCCTTATAATTTCAATTAATCATGCTGTAATAATGCAATATTACAAAGACCTATTACTTACCATTGAACCATAGGAGCAAGTGTGACCTATAAAAAATAACTTATAAGGTATCAGTTGAGCAGATTTTCAATAAGAATCTGTGTTAAGTAGATATTTAATCTGACAATGTGTGCAATTACATATGTTACATTTTCTTGAATGTACGTGTATCCTAATTATTAGGAAAGATTTATCCTACACCAACAGAGTTTTATCGCTTTAAGTCAACAGCCCATTAAATTAAATAAAACGTTATTACATCTACTATAATGCTTTCGCCATATTACTGGTAATGTCTAGAATCCATTAGTGCAATAATAAGAGCGCCAAAAATATCGGCTTAAATTACTTGTCAAATTGAATGGTCACACTTGCATTCGACGTCCAATTTTAATGATTATACAATATTTAAAACATTAATCGACTATGGAGGTTGAATTGGCCATGGTGATTGTATTTGCCATAAAGAATAAAATAACATCACATAAGTTATTGCTGGCGAAATCGTAATACATAATGACGTTAATTTCATTAACGATGTCAGATGTTAGTGAACTGTAACATCAAAAACAACAACGAAGTGGGTGATATAAAATTATATACATATTTATAAATATTATTTATGTATACCATGACAAGAACTTAAGTATTTTGTATTTGTTAATTTAATTTAATTTTTAAACTATAAATGTGGCGAAATTATTGTTTGAAATGTTTAATATATTTTCGAGGATATAGCCGCTGGCATTACAACTGTGCAAGTTAAACACTTGTTGATATTTTCCTACATGATTTAAATTTGATTTGATTTCAATTTTTTACATTTGTCTCTGATAGTACATATGCATTCCGTGAAATACAAGCACTTCTGAGTAGTGACGAATAAAAACTAGGAATGTTATCGTCGCTTTATTTTAACTTTGAGACTAAAGTTCTATCGATTGCTATTTTAAACATTTCTCTCATCTTGGAAAAGTCGTCATATAATGTAATTTAGCTGATACTCTTCCATTTCCTGCAGTTATAGTTTTTGAACTCTAATAATCACTTAATTTTACAAGGATTCGAAGGAAGATTAATCAAAAATATGCATTTCGGGCATTCTCAATATTTCTAGTCCTCGCTGGTATATTTTCTTCAGATCCTCGATCTTGTTGTAATGCAATGTTCGATAGTTTACGACATATAGAAGCTGCTCGTATATTATTTATACAGGGTGTTTTCGAAATAAAAGTAAAGAATAGGAAAAATGGAAAGATATTATTTTATTAAACTTAACTCCAAAATATTTTGCGTAAATTCCCTCCCATACGCGAGAAAACGAATGACAAAGATATTTATAAAATATTCGTCGCGCCACTGTATTTTAAGGAATGCATGCTTCATGCGACTATAGCATATCGTAGCGCAGAGTAGGTGTAGCGACAGGCAAACACTATTTAACCGGTGTGCAACGCACAATCAGATTCAGTCTGTCATAGCATGTAATCTTTAATATAAGATACGAAACTGTCATGGCCGCAAGATTCTCACATTCCGTAAGAGGGCGCTCTAGCGCTAAAAGATAAACAAAACAAACCCATAATCATATGATTGCATATGACAGTTATTAATCAGTTGTCGTTGGAATTAGTTGTACTTAGATTGATTTATATTTGTCCTCGTTTGAATGTTAATGCGTTTTTATATTGTTTTTATAATTATTATTAGCTGTAGTGTTAAGTAAATAACCGCTTGGTTTAGTTGATAAACTTTAACGATAGTGACTTGTCTATATAGGTTTTGTTTTCTTTTTTGACATACCACATTCTTACAAGTCGCCATATTTAAAGTTATATTAATGTATCGTTTTAGTTTATTTTACAATTGATTATTTACATTATCATTATGATATGATACTATTGTAAAAATTAATTGCAAAATAAACAAAAACAAAATTCATTTTTAGTTAGGATATGAAAATAAATTACCTACTATTTTGAATTTTGCCGCCAACAGTTCTCACGATCCAATAGATGGCTCTAAATCATGGTACCACCTCTTATTTAGGGAGATTTCGCACCGTGCAGTCTGTTTCGAATGTTATATGTGGATATCTCACGTCGCCTGGAAGCGTATCTCCATGCTGAAGGTAGACACTTCCAACATTTTCTCCGAGCATTTCACCTCTTTCACTTCCTTACACAACGGTTCTTTCCAGAACCAACAATTCTACAATAAAAAGCAAAATACTTGAACTAATTGATGTTATTGAACCCTTAGCATTCAAAGCTATTTAAAAAAGCTGACATATCAACGTTATCTCGTAGTTCTTATCACATTGGAAGCTGTTTTTGCGATGTCTTGCGTTAGTTCGATCGACGTATTTTTTAAACACATTCCATTCATAGGCGGCACATATAACAATTTATAAGAGAGGTTTTAATTTTGACATTCACGTAGTAACTAAACTACAATTTTTACATATATTCTCTACACAATTGTCTCTCACCATTCTTCATATTTTCTACTTTTATTTCAAAGACACCCTCTATACTATAACGGTGTATTGAGATCACAGTAATAGTTGTTTATGTTTTTCTTTTGGATTAGCCGAGCATCTTAATTTTAAAGTATGAAAATCCAAATCAGATTTGGAGGTTATTTTGTGTTAAATAATGATTTTATTCTCTCTGGTCGTATTGAGCTTTATTTTCGTATAGTTCTATAACTATGCGAGATATAGAACTTTTCTCTATGATGCATACATGTGCATTCTTGTTATCAGTGCAACTCCTGTATATATAGTTTTCATGTCCAAACTTTTATATTCATAAAATATTCTTACTAGAAATAATATATCTTGCGTTTCTCATTTTCTTAGTTTATTTGTATTGTGTAAGATTAAGTACGCTTAGGCAAAAAATTAACCGTTTCATGCGTGTAATGAGAAAGTTTCTTACTCTTAGACATTACTTGTAGACATATTCGATCAAGAAAGTAGGCGTCCATTTTCAGTAAGAGGCTTTCCACAAACAATGAATGGATCACTTTTTCTCTACGTGTACTTTCAGTGTGTTAATTTTTATAATTTTAGTTACCAGAAACATTTCTCATAATAATTTATCTTGCTATCCTAAAGTAGAATTAGGTAGTGTGAAGTGTATACTATCCAAATCTGCTCAATGTAGGCATGAAACTGATCAACACCGTGTCTGTTGGGGAAGGTTTATCAATCGAGCCGGAGGAAAATGTAGTCATGCCCTAGTGATATGAGACACAGTTTAATTTCTTAGTCAAATAAAGTACACAGAACTCATCCTAGATGAATGTCCTGACATGGTTACATATTATAAACTAAAAATGTGCCAGTAAAAACAAAACGTTTACTTTGATTATGTCAGATGATGGGGAAATGACGGAAGAAATGAAGTCTCTCGATTGAAGCAGAAGGGGATTTTTCTTTCACTCTAATCTTCAGAATTTTTGAAGGGAGGAGGAGATACTTTTTGATCTGTTATACTGTCCGATACTTGTCTCATTATCTGTAGATATCAAAAACACAGTTTTAATAAATTCTATGCTATATTAAGTTATTAAAATATTGTTGGTATACTTTTTATTAAAATAATTTCTCCGCTGTAGTATTTTTTGTTATTGTTTTTGCTTTTGCATTTTGTTTGCTTTTATTCGTAAATTTTTCATAATATCTATTGTGCTCGTGAAACTTTTATTTTTCTGCGTCCTTCGCTTTGCTTCATCATGCCGATTAAAAATTATTAGACGTCCAGAGCGGTGCTTTGTAGTAAGGGAGTTTCTCTTTTTATGTAATTTTATTTGAGAAAACTGTTCTTTTCTTATTAATAAAACAAACTAATTGGTTCATTCCTTTCATAATATATTGTTGACGTTGCGGATTTGTCAAGAGGCTTATGAATCTTGCGATATCATCTCTTTTTTATGCTCAAATAAATTCTCTAATATTCTGATTCTACTTTTTTCAGCAAATTTTAGAATAGCTATGGTAATGGCACAGGAAACAGTTTAAGATAACTTCATTATACAGTAAGCAAGTAAATACGAACACTTACTGAATAAAATTAAATAATTTCTAGGAATTGCCACGACATTTTTGTACATCTGACATTTTACTGTAGATGTAAAATATACGTAAACTTTAGTAAGTGTTATTTATCCACTGCGCTCTTCATGGAAATTATTATTAGAGAAGGGTAGTTTTACCGGCACATATCTGAATCAGTTCGTGGCTTTTCTTGCTATACACGCTTAGTAAGCAATGCCACAAACTTATTGTTAAGTGGAGGATTATAAAACTTATAGGCGAAAATTCAATTTAGTGAAAAGTAAATGTGTCTAATTCTATCTATTGACTTTTATTTATTTTTTTATACTGACAGTAGTAGTTCATACCATAAAGAATCGCCATAGAATTTTAGTATTAATCTTGCTTTCATTGAATATTTATTTAACTTTCTACGACGTGGTGAAAATGCATTCATACTTAAACAAAATTAGCAAACTAGAATGTAGATTTGCATGCACGAAGCAATATAAAAAAGTACTATCAGTTGTACATAACCAACTTCCAACGCCACCAGGTTCCAATCTATTTACATCTAGTTGCTATAGAAGGGGATACATTGATGACAAACCGGATCAGTTTTAACATAACTTTCAGATTCGAGTACCCAGATAGTTCTACTTGCCCTCTGTGTTAAATTTCTGGACAGTTGTGGATCACACAACGTTTGTGCAACAGATTTTGTTCCTTTCAACACTAAAAAAAAATTATTACTAGACGTATCGCTGATCATGCTGCCAGCTTCCTCAGAAAGTTTTAAAAGACTGATGTTGTTGTCTTCTGCTCCTCGTTATATACCTTATTTCTTCTTCGCTTCACTGACTCGTAACAGTTCGATGAGCTGCATCCGTTTCGGTATTGTGGTTACCTCGACTATCTTGTAAAGTTATCGACGTAGTATTCGACTATTTGATATTGTTGATCCTATCTGCCTGAGTGTCGGAGAGAGGCGCTTGTACCATTCGAATATTGTGTTTGGAAATCATGTATGATTCGGCTACTTAATACTGTTGAATTGATAAATTCTAACCCACGCCCGTTTTCGCCTCAAGTGAAAAAGTTGTTTCACCTGAGTCAACAATAATAGATATAGTTTATTGTGAAAGCCTATAAACTTTGGTAGTTGGTTTTATACGGACATTGAAAGGCAATGCAATAGTTTAATAACGACATATTTTATCACTTAACTGCTTGATTATTAAAGCAAATTTTTACTATTCAAAAATGGCGTTATACAGTACAAACATACAAATATCATTGCGATGTCTAAAAACTAGTCTTTGTTTAAAAGTGCCCATGCTATTCAACGATATACATTTTAGTACTAGTAAGCAGCAAACTTTGCGTTATGTTTACAGATTTTAATAATTCTGCGTTCTGTTAGTGTATTACGAGATTTCCTGTTACAGATTTATTGTTGAATTTCTTAAAATAGAAACTTAATAATAGATGCATAGAATGAAATTTACTGTAATTTCAATCTATGACCGCAGAGCAAAGATTTCTTCGAATTGAATGGGTTCATTTTAAATGTCTGGGTTTTTACTGTAATGTCTACATTCCAGTTATTCCAAATAAGATGTAGAAATAGGAATAATATTTAATTATTTATACTTCTCTTACATAATACATAATTATATAATCCAATTCGCTTGCTGATTAAAAAAAAATCATAGCTACCTGATTTTTAAATCTACGTTGAGCAGATAACTGCACACACAAAATGTATAATGATATAAAATTTTGTTCCTTTACTATGCTTATTTGAGTCGTCAATTTTTGAAACTAAATAGAAATTTTACTTCCAGAATGCAGTATATAATATTTTATATTAGTGACCCAAAACTGGAACCTCTTTATTAAAGCGATCATAAGTTAGAGGGGTGGGGGAAGGTATTTATAGGCGGTATAATAGTACTAATATTAAAAAAATAGGCTAAGTTGTCAATGCTTGACTTAAAATTTATAGTATTAGGACAGGTTTGAATACGATACATTTCCAGAAACAAATATTTTATGTATCTGATTTCTGTAGTAATGATACGAAGGTTATCAAAGTTAACATGACCGATATGAGAGTACTGACAGGTTAGTGTTGTGTTAATGGATTCATTTGAACAATTTCTCCTGTATTGGTAAATACGGTTCTTCATTCATTACGCAGTAGTACCAATGTAAACTTATTGTTCACAATTCCCGCTCGAGATTCAGTAAAAGCATCACTCTCCTTCAGTATTTGTTAATATACGTAACTATCGTAATAGCTGAGATTACACGTGTGGTATATAACATGTAGGTAGACACCCCTCTATATTGTTTATTTGTAGGAGTACACATTTTTTCATAGTCTTACAGGTTGATGATTTACATTTTATAAGATACTCAGCATAAACATAAAGTTTAGACCTAGCTTAGTAGGACGTTGCACTATTTCTCGATATTTTGCGTCGCGTTGAAAATATAGAGGAGAACTTATTTGGAAAACTTGTTCAATTCAATTTTAACCCTAATGATCAAAGTCGTTGCAAAATTCGCATTTATTTGTTCAGAAACAAAAATTGCACGGTTCCAATTTAAAATGTTGAGGTTAGGTGAGACCACTAAAAATTTGCGCAAAAGAAATTTGTATTAAGCGTCAATAAAAGTATTTAGATTACAATTTGAATTGCTTCAAACCGCATCTGAATATCTCAAGTAACAAAAACGTAATGGCAAATAAAAGAAATTAGGAGATTTCAGTTCTTCTTCAATATTAAACTAATGAAGCATGACAAGTAAAATTTGTAAATGGATTCTTAGTGGGCTTTCGAATCTACACTTTTTTGCTAATTTAACCGTCTCTCTATGTCTTCAAATAAAAAAGTTACCCATGTGGTCCCTACGAAATCCGACCACTCTGTATATTGAATTATGATAGTGGTGTGACAAAGATGGCAAAATATATAATGCCAATACTTCCCAGGAACTGGAGTTTGGAAGTAGTTGTACATATGTATCTACACTGAAAAACTTTGTTGAGTAATTCTGCATTAAAAATAAAATTAAATAATTTTCCTCCCACTGTTGGATAAGTAGGAATATCGCATGCAATTATATTTTTGCTTACGTTGATACTTCTTGAGCTTTATTTTAAGTCGATCCTTCTTTGATACTTATAGAATTTCTTTTGAGGAATGATATTGTTCTCTAGTGTGCATAACATGCATCAATCAATATTTAAAAAAATTTACGTTTGGAATCTTTGGTTAAAACCAAAATATTATTTATACATTTAGATGTTATCTAATAGTAGTAAAGTAGATAATTTGTTTCCTTTTTTATTATAATTTTTGTGAATAAAAATAATAAATATGATTACATTACAGTCGATTCGTTTTTCTTCTAATTTCATTAATTGACACATAAGTCTGGTATTTGATGTTTTCGTTTTGAATATAGTAAGGGCATGTAGGCATATTATATTAATTATTTATTTAAAGAAAATCTTCAACCAGCGACAAACAGCGTGAAAAATGAAAACCACAAATATAATATTAAATATTTTTATTTTAGGAAACAAATTAAAAAATTAATATAGCACATCCATAACACAATACGACTGGATTTAGGTATCATTTTCGAAATTACAGGCATATCGTACAAGAAACATTAGAAATCTAGTGTGGGATGACGTCACGGCGGTTTTTGGTAGTCCTGGGTGCAACAGGTTGGAATATAAACAGAATTGAAAATTGACAGACTGAAAAAAAAGTCAACAAAATTATTCCATCAAAAATAAAAAGGTATAAAAGTGATTATAACGAACTAGAAACAACATAATCCATAATAAAGCTGGTGGCTGCAAGGACATTACAAGAAAGATTAAATGAACCCAGGAATCAACTGCAGGTGATTGAAAATTTTACGAACGGATCAAGCGGAGGAGGGAATAGAAATTGGATTTTAACATAGACACACACTTTACACACATTTAAATTTAAGGTATGAAGGAGGGTGGGATAATATTTAATAACATATTGTACAATATTTATTATTATATTTGTGAAAATTATTTCATTTTTCATTTCTGTCGCATTTGACAGAACAATATATACAGTGACCGGCATAAATATTGCAACATAAGGGAATTTTTGTTATTATCGAAATACCATAAAAAATTTTTGGGGGATAGGTTGTGTATGTCTAAGAATCTCAACATTTATTTTGACACACGTCACGTGACCACTAATATGGCGGTAAATTTGAAAAATATGCCACGAATCTGCAAAAAGTGAGGTTAGATGACATCATATCCAGAAAAGTTATTTGAAAAACTTGCTTAGAATTCAAATTTGTGGCCATACGCAAAGTTTTGTAAACATATTTAGAAAAAAAAATAAAAAACACAAATTTTCAAATATTTTTTAATTGAATTACATATTTACATTTTTTTTTCATTTTTATCTGCTCAACTGTAGTAATATTTCTAAATTTGGCTAATTAATACAGCGAAAATTGAAAAGTACGTTTTCACTATGACAGTTGTTGTTGCAACGTACTGTATCTAGTAGAAATAAATAAAATTTTAGAACAGTTTAATGAAAAAGTTTAAAGAAACAAGTTCGGCAGGAAACAGAAATAAAACTCCTCATAACAAGCCAGTGACTGGTGATAGTGGTAATGTGCTTTTAGCAGTCACAGAAACTCCCAAACAGCAGTAAGCGCAATTGCAACAGCTACAAATATTGAAGAAAGATCTGTACGAAGAATTTTAAAAAGAAATAAGTTTCATCCATATAGGCCGAAATTTATTCAAGTGCTGAAAGATCGCGATTATGATGCTCGATTTGAGTTTTGTGCCTGGTTGCAAGGATCGATAGAAGAAAATTTCAATTTTTCAAAAAACATTCTTTTTTCGGACGAAGCAACATTTTCTTCAAAAGGAACTGTGAGTATTCTTTTAAAGTGAATGTGTGGTGCGGTATTTTTAATTCTAGATTAGTCGGACCTTTTTTCTTTAGAAATAGTTTAAATTCCGAAGGTTACTTATTATTTTTACAAACTACACTGACAGATGTTTTAGATAATATGTACTTCGCAGAAAGAAGAAGTTTGTATTTTCAGCAGGACGGAGCTAGTGTGCATTTCACAATTAATGTTACAATCAATGTGGTTACAGAATCAATTTCAAATCAGACGGATAGGTCGGTTCTCTCAAAATCCATGGCCGGCAAAGTCTCCGGATTTTACACCATTGATTTTTTTTTGTGGGGCTACCTAAAAAATTCTGTATACGAGCACCGGCCATTTAGAAATTTAGAAACTGTGCTTTTGAAATAAATCCTAATATGCTTAATAATGTTTACAAAGAAATCCACAGAAGAACCATATTGTGTATGGAACGAAATGGGGGACACACTGAAATTTAAGTATTTGTTTATTAAAAAAAAACATATTTCTACATATAAATAATAAGTATCTGTTTTAGAAGTTCCATTCCGACTTACATATCCATTTTTATTATTTATTGTCTATTTAAATGTAATTTATCTATTTGGTAATTTATAGTATTTCTCTAAAATTAAGTAGGTACCTAATTATTACTTATTTGCTTTTATTGAGTTTCATAGACATTCAACTATTTTCATTTTACCCATTGTTTGTTATTCGTTGTTCTTTAATCTCAAAACCTACATTAATACCTTCAAAAGAAAAAATTATATTTTTCAATAAAAGTAATGTTTGCTAAGTAGATTAGAATGAAACTGTTTGTAAAATTTTATTTATTACTACTAGATACGTTGCAGCAACAACTGTCATAGTGAAAACGTACTTTTCAGTTTTCGCTGTATTAATTAAGCAAAAATTGATCAAATTGTTTGAGTATCAGCCAAATTTAGAAATATTACTATAGTCGAGCAGATAAAAATGAAAAAAAAATGGAAATATGTAATTTAATTAAAGAATATTTGAAAAATTGTGTTTTTTATTTTTTTCTAAATATGTTTAAAAATCTTTGCATGTGGCCACAAATTTGAATTCTAAGCAACTTTTTCAAATAACTTTTTTGGATATGATGTCATCTAACTTCAATTTTTGCAGATTCGTGGCATATTTTTCAAATTTACCGCCATACTAGTGGTCACGTGACGTCTGTCAAAATAAATGTTGGGGTTCTTAGACATGCACAACCTATGCTCCAAAAAATTGTTTAGGGTATTTCGATAATAAAATCATCACTATCGTATTCAATAGTATTAATAAAATTGAATAACATATATAATAGAAAACTGCTGCCAAATGAGAATAACATACGACTTTTCTTATTCTATTCCATGTTTGCAGTATATTCTAGAAAGTAATACGACGTGATTTTCCTGAAATTATAATGTATTGGATATTCTTTAGCAATATGCAGGTTTATAGAATCATTATCATTTTGACCAAGTGCGATATCGCTGAATTGGATTGATAAGTGCTAGCGAAGAATACTATTCAATTGATTTAGGTTATTTGGGGAAAATCATACACACACAGAAGGTTCTTGAAAATCAATCATTTATTCAACCAATCCATTCTATTCAATTTCAGCTGACAATCTATTTTCTGCGTTTTGTTTGTGCTAGCATTCGATCGACGATTATATTACTCATATTTTTATCGGAAACTATTTCCGACTGTCTTTTAGTAGAGCTATTTAAAAGTACCTTTTCACATTGCATAAGAATTAAAAGGATTAGAATGAAAATGCTATCCACATGATTGAAATTAAATACATAAGATTTACTAAATACACGATAAACAATAATGTTTTCCCCCAAGGAAATATATACTGTTGACAACGTCTTTTCGGCTTAAAAATATGTTTTTTAAATTTCCTCTTATTGTATATCGCATTTATGGAAATTGGGTGTAGCGGTCCGCGATTAAACTCACTCACTATTTTTGCGATTCCGTTTACTTCTCACTCGAAGCAGTCAATCCTTTGCTGGTGTAATTACTTTGGATGAGCCTCGTGTGTACTTTTAATTCGTCTGTATCTCCAAATTTGCTATTTGTGTATTTTACTTTAGACTTCACTCTTTCTGCTATTTTTTTCTACTGACACATTCTTCTTAATGTAGCATAATTATGACAGTACACGTCACAAAAGCAATCGGTTTATGATTGAGCATTTTGTCTAATATGATTTTTTTTAGCATTTGGTTGACTTTTTATTACGAAATGAAGCAAACCATAACACTATATCACGTTTAATTTGCTAATTATAGTTAACTGTAGATATGTATGTAGTTAACAATTTAAACGTCATAGGGCCGGTTTGTTCACCTTCGAAGAAAACTGCAGGTAAGTATCTATAGGATAAATTTATCGGGTAGTAGATAAATTTGTGGGTTTATTCACCAAATTTTATCTGACAAATAACAAACTAACTGATTGTAACGTTTTTAGGTGGCTAGTATAGCGACGGATAAAGATAAAGGATAGACATATGCGCGTGTTAATGAGTAAGACAAGCACAACTTGCAGTGCTTGATTTAAAAATTCGAACATAATTTAATATTTTCATGGTTTACAGGTGCCTGTTAGTTTGTTTATATTTTGAATTCACTTTGTTTATTTTTCAATGTCTTGTAATACAATGTCTAGTGACAATAAAAGAAGATCTACAAATATTAGTAATACTGAAGTAGAATTACTATATAGTTGATTTACTTATACAAAAGGCTTATACATAAATATGGGAAAATTATTGAAAATAAAAGTACTGATTCAGTGACATGGAGAGAAAAAGAAAGGCTTGGTCGAATTTGTGTATAAATATATAAAAAATAACAGTATTGCTTTATTATGGAATTACACATTAGATACAATTTAAATAATAAAAAAAGGATTTATATGTACTCTTTTTGCAAATTTATAAAGTAACAAAGGTATTAATAATTAGTCAATATAATATATAATCATTGCTTACAAATTGGTGAAATAATTAATTAGAATTATTTTAAATTCAGCATCATTCAGGCGGTTGAAATGGTTTGCGTGTCTCTTTATACGCCTTCTTGTATTATACGGTTTACCGGGTTTACGATTATTATAATTTCCTATTATCTGCACCTCCTCTGCGATAAACACATCTTCAAAATCTTCAAGAAACTCCATATTTATATAGGAAAATAATCGTCTAATATAAAGTAAGGTTATAATTTTCGCAATATATCTCTTGGGTATATCTTACCGGGTGGATTTATCAGCAGATAAATTTATCTCTCTGGTAAGCACTTTATCAGTAACTTTTTACCTACCCAAGAGTGAATAAACGCTTTTTTCTGTTTATCCGTTAGATAGTGTTATCTGTTAGTTTATCAGAAGGTGAATAAACCGGCCCATAGAGTGCGTATAGTTACTCTGTTTCATTATAAAAAAATCAACCATCTCGCTATTCTGGTATAATATTGCCATGTTTTTTGATAATTTTCAACACGACAACATGTAATATGATTTGGTGTTAATAAAGAGTTCTATAGGGGTTTATATACAGGTTTGTATGAAAGCTTTACATGCTCTATCGCCGAAACGGGCGGTTTCTATTGAAAATATGTAAATCTTTAGCGTTAATTGACTATCGACTGTCAAAATCTCTTTTCGGAATTTATTATCAGGATATATTTATTTTAAGATTACTCTACGGTAATATAAACATTCTTAAAAACACTAGCACAACAAGACCTATAGTAAAATTTTTATTCATATTCTGAGACCAATTTCTTTTAATTCCTGTAGTATGTTCCGGTTTCCTAGTCTATCATTAAGTCACATTCTCAAGACACTGTGAGCGATTTAAAGAGCGAAGTCCAAATACGGATTCGGCAGAAAAAAAATCATCAACCATATGCTATTAACGTCCGAAAGTTAGAACAAAATTGTTAACCTGTGTAATTTGTTCTATATATTTTCATTACTTGTAAACATTTTTGTACGTATTGTTATTATGTCTAACACATTACGTATCCGTAATTAATAAATAAAATGTAGATAAATATTATCTTACACATTTTTTATCTGAAACATACTTTCGAATCCATATAATGTAGCAAATATATTCGTTCTACTGCTTTTTCCACAACCACACTGTTATTCAATATTTATATATGAGATATACGAGAACATTTACAAACGGCATATTTAATATAATAATTATGATCCTACGCTATTCCGCGAATAACCAGCATTTATGTAAGTGTAAATTATACAACCTTTACTTGCGATTGAAACATGATAAAGTATACATATCGTAAATATTCGTCCAAGTTTCTGTTTTCGTGAAGTTAAATTTGGATTGATACTAAAATTAAATTTACGCACTACCATAAGATCTTACAAAATATTTTAAAAACTTTATAACCCAATACAACTTCAATCACTCACATTGTGCTAATAAATTTAGAACAATGCTAAACAACTTTATATTTAGATTATATAGAGAAGTTTCCTGGGCTTGTGAATTGTTTGTTCGATTGTGTGCCTTATCGCTGTTTGTAGTAGTGTTTCAAGTGCAGATGATAGAAAACACATGTTTCGCACCTAACATTCCTGCTACGCAATGAAAATCAGAAAGTATGAACGTAAATTTAGATTTTAATTTTAATTGAACTATATTGCAAGATGGTTCATGTGTGTACAAACTATTAAAAATAATCTTTGATATAAAACTTGATCATGTATTTCTAAAACGTTGAAATTTGAGGATTACAGAAAGGCATGGTATTTTTCAGCAGTAAACTGAATACATAATAAAGCTTGTTAAATTCGAGGCGCTTCTTTATAATAATAAACTGCTTCAAAATGTAGTAAACAAAGGAGGAAATCTGCTATACGGATGATGTAATTTGAATCTATTTATTTAAGTTGTTTAATCCGTATTGCACAGAGACAAAAGTTGTTACAAATTGAAAGAAATATGTATTCACACGAATTTTCCTTTTCAATTATTTCAAGAAAACAGTCTCTGATTATGTGTTTTATACTATTTGTCCAAATACAATTCTACATTAAATTGAAAATAGATACTTTAAATAAATTGTTTTCTTGTTGTTTTGTAGTTTATACGTAATTATAAATAATAGGATTTTCTAGTGTGGAATTCTTATTAATAATTAACTATTACTCTTGTTTATTATACAGGGTGCCCACCTAGTACGCGGAAGTCCAATATCTTGGTTAATAAAAGAGATAATTGAATCTTTTTATTCCATGTGTCTAGTTTTCCCAAGATCTACAAACCTAAAATAATGCCGATTATACAATTATGATATCGCAAATTTTTTGCCACCATATCAGAAACTGTCCTACAGTATAAGTGGTGCCCACAAATTTGACGAGAAAAATATAAAAAATCTCCTTTAATTCAAATAGAACATCCTGTATATTATTGGTCAGTAAAACTTAGAATTAACTATTCTACAACTTTGCTATAGCATTCCCTACACCTATAATATGAAATGGATGGTATAGACGAGATAAACGTTTTGTGGAGATTCAGCAACATGGCGTGAGTCACTCATGTCTTGTGCGTCGGATCCCCCGTCCTGCAATAAAGCAAAACCTTTTAGAAAACTTCTACTCAAAGTCTTCTGGTTCGTGAATATAATGTTTCTGCTCATTCTCCAGATCTTGAAGATGATATAGTGAACGAAATCCCATCCAAACATTACTATGCTACTTCAGCCTGTAGATCAATAACACATCTCAAATTTCAAAAGGTTTTATACCAAATCATTATTTCAGCAATACTTCTAAGTAAGCGAAGGAACAAACCATATACTTCGCGAGTTTGAGTATTCTACACTATCAAGAACGTTGACAAAGACTGTGATAAGGTTACCGAAAGAACCCGGAATTCTGCTTTGGCGAAATTGTGGTACAATTTCAATCTTCGAAAGTGAGACTGTCAGTGATGGATAAAATTATGTCGTTTGGGAAAACCATGCGGTTGCAGATGAATGACAACGATTTTCAGAAGCTGGCCAGGAAATGATTACCGCCGAATTTATCTGCACCGCGAGTAACAGCTAGGTGTTGTGGATGAAACCAGGTTTAAGGAAAAGAGGAAGACGGAGGAATTCTCCACTTAAACTAGCGCAATGCGGAAGAAAGTACAAAATTTTGTGGAAAAGAACCACCCAAATAAGCCTCTCGCAATGTATATATATCTATAAATGACTTGGTATGCGAGTGCTTTATATTAGGTACAAGCATCTTTCATAACTCGTAAATAACGAAGAAGGATTAGACATATTTTTTTCCATATATAGATAGCCAACATACAGCTTAATGTAATCTTTCAGACTAGATGAAAAATCAAAATGATCATCATAAAAATCCTTATGATAAATGGAGACATACTAACTTGGAAATGTGACAATGTGCCTGGGTAATGATTATGATGTCGGCTACTTTGTATAAAGTTAAAACTGTTTGTTGTCTTACAATTTTCCAACGGTACACTCTGGAAAATACTAGATTATTACTGTCTGTTCCGTCTTTATTTTCCCTAAATTATGCAATTAATTGTCAAGACGTGGTATCCCTTGAACGACGATCTTGAATACCTTCTTTATAGAAAATTTGTAGATATCATCCACTTATTGTGTACAATGCTTACTTCGTATTGAGGGATAAAAGAGATTAAACCGCGAAGGCGTAAAAATATAAAGCTGCTCCCGTTTCCTGCATTGATTGACTAAAGATATAAGATGATTACATATGCTACGCGTTTGTGAACATTTTTATGTGTGAATCTCTTGTCTAAATACATAACAATCTTTGCCGCTAATCGCGACAAATTTATAGACAGAGCTAAAGAATCTCTTAATAAAACTCGACAATTTCGTATAATTTCTGGGGAAACGTGACTAATACATAAATATTAGCTCTTAGTGGTAGTCTGTGTTTATGAGTATAGCTGAAATAAAAGTTTTGTGAGTGAAACATTGAAATACTAATTAAGCTTTGCCTGTATTCCTTATTAAGATTACAGCTGCAACTCTTGCTGTGTAAATTACCTGGCTCTGTTATATTATCCCAACGTAACTAATGTTGCGCAATTAGGTAATTATATCACAACAGCGAATATGCTAGAAGCGCCACCGACAATGCTCTATGTAGAGCCAATCGCTCTTCCCTCTGCAACTATCAAGCTATTTAACTCGATTATTAAATTTTGAGTTCATAATGTATGACTATGACTCATATCTGTATACAGTCTGAGTTTCTCACACATCACATTTGTGCTGATAACTCAGTTTGATTAACGTTGGCCATAATTCTTAAAGTTATAATTATAAAACGTCGTGCATTCATTCGTTGAATAGTTCATCAAAAGTGATTTTTTTTCATCTTCAAGCTCCAACTTAATGGTTTGGTAGATTAAAAATAGTATACAGCGTAATTGGTAAAATCACTTTGATGTTTGCATATTGTTTAATCACTTACTGTTAGACATTATAAATTTGTTTAGCAAACATACCATCATAACAATGTCATCGTCAAAAGATTTATAAACACATCTATTTAATAACGTCCAAACAAATCCTACAAAGCGGCTAACATTATCAATTCAAATTCATATTTACACATGCATAGGCGAACAATACGTCATTATTATTCTTAGCACGCTAATATCTTCTCAAAAACATGGAAGTTTGGTTGGAGAAGAGTATTTAAGATTTATGTGGTATCGTAGTTTTCGACGCAATTCAAACATACTGAAATAAATGTAAACTGTTAGAGTTGTGTTTAGTTTTAATATACAGTATTTTTTATACACGTATCCTACTCACCACTACTAGCTACATCTGTGTATGTAAATTCATAGAATATATATTATGCTGACTAAAGCAATTATACTGAATGAATAACTTTGTCATTTTCGTTGTTAAAGATGAGGTGATACAGAAATTATCTTCATTAAGGTTAGTTCGACTATCATTAGTAAAATTAATCTAGTGTGAAATGTTTATGCAAGGTATTGAGTTGGAATTCCGCGAAATGTTGTAAGTAGATTTAGATATAAATATTTAGTGTTTCGCAAAAGATATTGTACATATGTACACTACTGTCATAAACTTTAGAAGTAAACATGATTTTATTTATATTTAAAAATACTGAAGAAAAAGATATTAAAGTAATATACTGAAAATATCCCCTAAATGTATAACTCTCTAGTCTCTACTATTATACTAATTGAGCATTTTCAATGTTTCATATATTCTACAAATAAGTATGATGTAAAAAATAATAAAGAATTTCTAAACACGAATTCTTAACATTACTTTTGTGGTTAATGTGGCTGCAGAAACTTCTTAATCTATCCTGCTTGTCAAGACTACTGCTGTGTAAATCGTGAGTGTAGAAGCGTTTCCATGGCTTTGTTACAACATTATTTCGCTGCAATGTTGTGTTGTTAATTATGTCCCAATAACGAACTCCCACTACACGTACTACACTGCCTATGGCCAACTGCTCTTACGTCTGCGGCTATAGAGCTTTTAATTAAAAATAATAATAAGAGTCCATCATAATGATTACGATGCTTTCCTATTGCTTTTCCATATGTATCTGTTGTGTTTCTCCATATTTCCTTTGTAATTTCCATTTGTCAAAAGTTATTAAATCTGTATCACATGTTTTTTTCGTTTGTCAAAACACCATTGCTATTTATTAAACGGCGTTCACTAGTTATTTAGATAACAAGTTTTATATGATTTTATTTAAATTATCTAAATTATATAGACTCATTCACCCAAAACATCAGACAACACACATCAGACATTTTTGAAGTTCTGATCAGTGCAATAACTTTAAACTTTCAGCGTTTGTAAAAAAACGCAACAATCTATTCAGGCTAATTATTTGTATTCGGAAATGGCATTCTCTAGTACCGGAAATACTCCTGAACTTAAAT
The DNA here is from genome assembly GCA_023690525.1 of Holotrichia oblita. Taxonomy (NCBI): domain Eukaryota; kingdom Metazoa; phylum Arthropoda; class Insecta; order Coleoptera; family Scarabaeidae; genus Holotrichia; species Holotrichia oblita. The sequence continues at coordinate 91,670,406 of CM043015.1, forward strand.
AGTAATATTAAAACGTCCCAGGCAGCCACGGACGCTAAAACTAAAATTAATGGAACGTCATTCAAAGTAACAAGGAAAATTAACATTTATTGTTGCTAATTATGGCACTTATGTGAATAATATTCTGTTTGATGACATTCATAAGGAAGCAAAGGCTTAATAAAAGACACAGCTTTTATGTACAATTCATAGCTACTTAAGACTTTTAAACTTATGTTGAGCAGATAACTGCAAGCAAAATGTATAATCAAATAAAATTTTGTTCCATTACTATGTTCATATAAGTGTATACATTTTTATGAAATGTTAGCCTGATACTATACTCAGTGAGCCCTTTAAAGCGAGGTATCACTCGACCGCCCATTCCATTTAAAAGTTTGATACTATATCGCCCGCTACCGTCAATTTTTGAAACTAAATAGAAATTTGAGAGGGAGGAGAAGTACTTTAGAACTGGACTGTATGATAATTATATTATTTGCATATCTGGTAAATACGTAAAAGATGTTTAAATCTTTTTCTATTAATTTCTAATGGAGTTAAACTAATACATTTATAGAAAGCTAAAATGATTTTTAATTCCTTTAAATCAAAATAAACCACTAAAAGGCACATCAAAATAGTAATAATTTAGTTGGATAAAATAAACGAAAGTGCTGGTTAACGTATTTTTTTTATAAATACAATAATTTCTTTTATAACATCCAAAAAAAGTAGCAGTCAATAATAAAGTTAAAAGTAAAGCACAACACATTATAAACTCTCTCTTTCTCTGTAGTTATATTTAATTATAACTGTATATGTTTATAATAATAACGTTAGAAATAATTACACATAACAGATATTCCTGGTGTGTAGAAAAATAGCAGTATTATATGCACTGCTATTATTTCGTACACAGATGGAACAAGTACAATACCGTGCAAAAGAAAGGCGCATATATTATTAATTTTACTAACAATAAATAGTTACTACAATTGGTTATTCTGGAAAAAACGAATTGAACTATATACGCAGAGGTAACAATTTACGAAATCTTTATAATTAACGTTAATAGGTATAATTACGTTCAAAATACAATAAATATGGATTTTTGGTATCTTCTTTTCTTCGAGAACAACTCCATATCAGGTCATTAAGAAGCCCATGTGAATTTTTTGCCATTCTATTGTAAAACATTCAATAGTTCTCCAAAAGATGATGGAGATCATGTTCAATGATTCAAAACATTGCAAATGTTCTGGATTATATTCAAATATGAGTTTCGAAATGGCAATTTCTACCTTCTTTATTAACAAATAATTCGGAAAATTGTCGATGTATGAGTGAGATTCTTAGTACGTATGTTGAGCATAAAAAATGATGAGCGATCAGTCGACTAGTGTCTCGTTGTACGATAGTTTTGTATTTTGTAGTTAAGAATTTTGATTTATGATATGATTTATTTCGTAGACATTTTGATTATACAGAAGCTTAACTTTGAACACACATTTTTGTTTCGTTTTGTTTCGCACTGTACTGTTACTTTTTACACTTTCAAGATGCGAGTTCAGTATATATACCTACATATTTACATATTTTGCGCACACAAATTGCGAGCGAGAATCGAGTTGTATTAACATTATATTCGTTTTATCTTTGCAGATCTCGGTAATCAAACCGTCTCGATAATGCTCAACGGCGAAGAATCCGAACTAACCTTCGACAATATCACCAACTCAAAGGTAAGGTAATCCAACATCTTTCTGTATCCGTTACATATTTTATTACTGGATTATGTTACTCTATAGCACGCCCTAGGGACTGATTGCTGTATGTATGTATTATGCGTAATCGTTTGCTTTACTCCATAACCAAATATGTAAAGTAGGGATGCTTAAATTGGGGTGGTTTGGATTTCAATTGATGTGAAGAAATATTTAGATATATTTGTATTTGAATTGTCATTCGATATTTCTCGTATGAACGTGTATTTACAATTTAAGATAATTGGAAATAAAAAGTTAGAAGTATAAAAAAGATAATATAAAGAGCTCCCACGAAATGTTGACATATTATAGCACAATTTAAACGTTTAAAACTACATACAAGAGGGCAAAAGCTGTAACCGGAAACATACTCTTTGATGCGAGTTTCTCTTGCGTTGAACAGAATAAACTACAAAGCCGTTGTATTGTTGATCTAACGCAAGCTTTTCTTCCATTAGAAACTGTAATGAGGATCACATTATGTATACGTGATTACAAGAAAGCAAGCACTTTTGTAACTTTCTTATAATTTTCTACCCAATTTACACTAACTAAGTCTAAATTCTAGGTACGCCATACATTTGACACATTCACTACTCTATACGAAAATTACAGATCATAAAAGAAACATTTGAAGAAACGGAATACTATGGTAGGTGCTTATAATAATTTACATTAAATTATACTTAATGCTACAAATATAATTTATGGAATAGGCACTTTGCATAAAAACGAACACCGAGTAAGGACATGTTTCGAAAAAAGTTAATTTAAAGGCTAAAATAGTATATTACGCATCGGGCATTTAATGATAGCTATTAAGACACGAGTATTGTAACGAATACGAGTGTTCTATACAAAGAATTCGAAGATGTACTCTACTGCATCCATATCAGAGTTATTTAGAAGAATTTATATTACGTCAAAATATTAATTTTTAACAGAATATTCTTTTTAATGATGTGGTCTATTTCATCCGCAAAAGTAGGTGTTTTGACAAATTGAGAAACGCCTAGAAATCGTTTATTCTGCACCAGTTGCATCCCGACATGGAATTGTATTACAGATAATTGCAACTTTCTAATTATTTCAGCTGTTATTCGACGGACTTTTCAACGCACGATAGTGTTTAGAAAAATAGCAGACGTTTTTAAAAATTAATAAAGAATAATTAAAACCAAATTCTCAACCATTGGGTAAAGTGAGGTATCGATGTAATATATTTAATTCTATAAATATTAAATACTGCTACTAAAATGTTTTCTCTTGTAATATATGTATGTATATAGCTACCCATATCCAAAGGTTAAGTTAACACAAAGAAAAGTGTACCTAAAACTAAAATTTTGTAATAAACAATTGAAAGCAAGTTCGTGTTAATGGTATTGATCGACCCGAATCCCGTGGCAGTTGTGCTTAAGTCAGAGAGGTGCCAAGAGCGGTCATTCACACTTGTTATATTGTCCTATACGCTCCTCCTATATGCGCAGAATGCGTCATCACTGCCACGGCATTCTGGTCGACCCTGGTAGTCTGCGAAGTGGAACAGGTAAATTCGTGATAAGGAACATAATCTGAAATCGGACTTTAAAAGGTTTATTTAGGAAAGTACACATTAATTATCTTCTTCAGGTTCATTTCCAGTTGTTATGGCTGCACATCTGTCGCACATGATAACCGTTTCTTCAGTGTCGTCTGGTTAGCAACATTGGTACGAAAAAATACATAAAAACTGTACCTACATACTCGGCACCATGCTTTCATTTAAAGTCATCGGAATATGTTCCCCTTATAACATCTGCATACCCAATCGTCATAGTAATCTGTCTACTTCTTAGGTTTCTTTTTACATAATGTAATAGCTGCTTTTGTTGAAGCCTTTAATGCTGAACACGGATCATAATTCAGTTTTCTCTCGAACACCTTTTCGTTTTGGTTCGGATACCAGTAGAGGATGTAAGTGGTTGTTGAACTGGCAAAAGCCTCCTCACTCCTGTTCCAGTTGGTTCCCTTTCAGACATCAATGTAGTTTCTCGACTGATCTGTCTACTAATAGTAAACAAAGATGGTGCTGTTGCTTGTTGTGGAATAGTGTTTTTATTCAATGTGCAGATTGCAAACTTTTTAAAATCATTTAAAATGTTTAACCAAGGTAAACTAGATATACCTAGATGCCGGATTTAGAAAGCTCTGGAAGTTTATTTTGTTACGTTTCTCAGAGTGTTCTCTCATTAAATTATCTAAAAACGGACTTTTCTGCCATTTGAAGTTAAGTGATTTGTACACAGTTTCGTCGCAATTCCCAAATTGTCCAGCATACCTTTAATTTCAACGTTATTAATTTTGAGAAACAATCTCCAATTATATCTATGTATATTTACTGTCGATGTTTGATATACAGCTGGAATTCCACAAACACCTAGAGCTAAATTAAATCGTTTTTTGTACTGCGTCCACTATTTGCTGGCAATATCAGTATCTGCAAATCTAAGAAATTTTTTCTACTTGCATATATGCTTAGTCAGTTGGTATGCGATTTTTCGAACCATTTGCACCGTTACAATAAACCTCAGTTCTTGCATGTTTATTATATATTCAAATGCACGGAAAACATATAAAAGTAAATAGAGCTGGCAAATAGTGTTTAATTTCACAAAAATTATTTCATCAGACGTTTCATTTTTTTATACAAAAACCACAGGCTACTGTAGACTAAGTATGTCAGACAATAAGGTCGATTCTGCACATAGTGCGGCCATTTAGTATCTGATTTGTGTAGTAAAAACGGAAGATCTGTTACTAAGAAATTTTTCAATTTTCCCAAAATTCAAGTTGTTAAAATTACATCACTAGTGATTAGCAAGGTTAATTACATAGCAATACACAAAGGCTGTTGTTTATTTTGCCACTCACACTCACATAATTAACTTTGTTTTTCAAAGATGTTTTGATTTAGTAAGAATAGGAAATGAAAGTGAGGCACTACAAAAAAGGTAAAAATCATAAATATATTTTAGGAAGATATCTAATATATTATATTTTTCCCTTTTTCGCTTACCGAACTCTAACAGAGCAATATAGTAAATAATTTGTAAGACCTTTCTTGTAGCTCATAAAATTTTCTGCAAAAAGTCCACGAAAAAACTATTCTGTGTAACGTAGAACATGTGGCAAAGTCCGTCAGCTCTACTAATTACTTTAATACCATCATAATTTAGATCTGGGAGTTGTCTAATTTTATTTACATTTCGTTTTGCACTTATACTCATTAATCATTTTATTTGGTCGAAGTCTAAGTATCGCAGTTGTACTCTTTAACAATTAACATTAATTAAAGAACCAATCATTTACATACATTTTTTATTTATGTGGAAATTACAATTGGATACAAAAACTTTCAATCGGTGAATACCATTTTGTAGCAAGAATCACAGTGCGACTACATAACAAACATTAAAATTGTTTATATGAATGTATAGATTATCTAAAAACAGCACATTTGACATTTACGTGAACACGGATACTTCATGCTGTAGTTATCCATTGTGATAAAATTGCATAAATTTAGCAAGTTACCTATAATAGACATTACAGAAGACAGTAACAAAATCGAGTTGCTAAAAAAGCTACTAGAAGTAAGCGGCTAGTAAACCAATAATAGGTAATGCGATGAACCGATGTGGCCATTTGTGTTAGGTGGTCTAAAGAGAGAAAGAATTTACAAAATATTCAGTATGCAGTTAAGAGGCGGATTAAACAAACAAGTAATACGGGCAATACAAAGAGGAGCACATATAAATAACTTCGGCCGCACTACTCTGTCGATTGTTAATGACATCAATCATAGATCATGTTATCATCGTGTCGTAGATACGTGCTGTGGCTTACTCAGTTCACGGCGTGTTCTGCAACGTCAGTTAGACAGCGACTGATTAGTTCATTTTTGGCTGTTGTATTAATTCTTCTTTACGATCGATTGCATACAAATTTAATTAGATTTTGGCAAATCTGATGCTTTTGAGTATTACCACAGCTACAAAAATATTCACAAAATATTTATGTTGTTATTCATGACTAAAATCAAGCAACTAACTGCTTACCACATTATTTAATATAAAACTCATATAACTTGCGATCAAGTTTTATTATTTATTTGAGAGAATACTATCTTACTTACCTATAATTTTAATCGGAGTTTTCGCGATTTTTCTGCAATGAAATATTAGATCCCTCTCCACCCGTATGAAATTCAATCGCAATAATTTTAATTTTTAAACATGCTTTCTTTTACAGGAAATCGATAGGACAAATCCCCGGACGCCTTTGTAGTTGTATATTCGGTAGTAGACAAGGCTAGCTTCTCAAAAGCGAAGACTGAGCTGATTACATTAGAGAATGCTGATCTCCTGAGGTCTAGAACCGTTATTCTCGCAGGAAATAAAGTGGATTTAGCTAGAAGTCGTGCTGTATCAACGCAAGGTGAGTTTAGTTTACCCACGGATGAACCGTCATCCGAAAAAAACTCTCCTATCAACTTAATTCCAGTTATTTTCCAAAAACACGTATTCAGATGTGGAATGTGCGTAGTTATTCGTGCGTGGTTATTTAACTTTTATTATGTCCTACATTTGAGATAATGCATTGCAAATACAGACGTATATGTGCATTACCATATTTGTTGTTAATTAGAATTTATTCCCTATGTGATGAAGTAATAACCTGCAATTAATCTAATTACGTCTCTATACAACGCTGTGATTGATTTACTTACCTAGGACGCATTAAATGAAGTCGTGTGAATCTATATGTATTTGTAAAAACATTAACATCAGATAAAACACATTATAATACGATCGTTAAAAAGATTAAAAAGTAGACAAGGTTGTTTGTTACAGATCATAGAGTGAACTGAATGAAACTGAGTAAATCTTTTATTTCCGTGAAAACTAAGTTTGTCACAAAATTAAAAATTAATTAAAGAAATTTAAATAACTATAAGGAGAATGAAAGAAATGAATTTAATAATTGAAATATATGGACTATTGCAGCGAAGAATTGTTAGTACAAATCAAAATAAAGCTAGAAACAAATCTTAAATACATGAAATTGTAAAAGGAAAAACGATCAGCGAAAGACTGAGAATGATAGAGGATCAGAGTCAGACTATGTTCCAATCCAGCTAATTAAGTAACCCAGACTGTTAGATGAGCTGGCGGTGTAATAGATTGTTTACGAGAAAATCGCATCATGTAATACATGAAGAAATCAGAAGCTGGATGGAAACGAACGATGGTTAAGTATCTTAATGAGGATAACAGAGAGGACGATGGCGACGCTCAAAATTAACTGTCCGAAAGATTCTATTAGGGGAAAGAAAACGTAGGCAGTAAGAAAATGTGTACAGTTTACGCAATTAGGTTCATACACATATGGGTTAAATTTACTATCCTTTTCATGTGCAATTTTAACCAAATAAAGGTAGCATATACAGGGTGTAACAATAGTGCGATGTTCTTCCATATCTCCATCAAATATTTAAATACAAAAAGTTGTTTAGTTTTACGAAATTTATAACGTAAACTTATTCTACGATATACAGGGTGTTTAGTTTGCCCGTAACCATCAGTATCTTTACATTTTTAAATGGAATACCCTATATATGATCACATTTTCTAATTGCCTGAGGAACTTTAACGCAACTTTATACAGGATCATATTCAATTATTTTCATTAGTTTAGAAGATATTGAATTTTGACATTTTGCTCTCTTCAGAAAAATGCCATTATTTCGGTAACGGAAAAATTTAACATTATGAAACTTAACCTAACGTTAGAAGCATCTCCTATGATAACAATAAACAGATGTAGACTTAATTACATTATATAGAGTGTTCTAGAAATCAGTGTCTTTATGAAACAATTGAAATGCGAAAATTTTGAACTTTCTTTACTTTTGTCTGCTGTGCTGACATTTTTGTAAATCTCCGTGCGTTTTAATTTGTACTTATATTTAAAATATGAAGGTACGTTAACGTAATTGATATGTGACATCCAGTACCTTTAGGCTTTGAAAGACTTCGGGATCGATTTGGAGGAACTGGACATGTAGAATATAAATGGGCCGAACCAGTTACAAATGAAAATAATAAATTTGCAGTACTTGCTATGTCAGTCGAAGATCCCCATACTAGTACAAGAAAAATTGGATCACAATTAGAAATAAGCCATATGTCGACGTTCACAGATTTTAGGTCAACACAAATTTCATGGCTACCATATAGATTATTTACAGGAATGTCTAAGAATGATTTTGAAAGTCGCCTCAACTTTTACTTTTTTCATAATTTTATTTTATTCATGGTAGAAGCGACTTTCAATAAAATCGGTTACGTTAATGACCGCAAAAATCTTCATTTTATAACCGTGGATTACCAACATTGTTGGTCTTTGAATGTATGGAAAGGAATAATAGGCAACCGCTTACTTGGTCTATATTTCTTTAATGGTACAGTCAGCGGGGAAAATTATCTAGCGTTCCTAAAGAATGAATTACAAGATCTTCTAAGCACCCTTCTTCTTAATATGATAAGGAATTTGTGGTTGCAGCAAGATGGAGCACCGTGCCATTTCTCTAGGAATGTTCGAAATCATCGAAATAATGCATTTCGTGATAAATGGATTGGCAGAGGAGGACCACCAAGGTCACCCGATCTAACCAAATAAGATTTTTTCTTTGGGATTACATAAAAGAGCAAGTTTACCGAACCGCCCCAACAACACGAGAAGAGAAACTTTTGTTTTAAAAGAGCACACCTACGCAACAACACACAGAAATGAGAAATAATTTGAAATATAATCTAAAACCATTAATTTTAACACATACATGCTTTGTTAAATTTCGCTCTCAACTAACTCATAAAAATATAGTGTTTCAATTTGAAAAATGAAGATTTTTGCATTTCAATTGTTTCAAAAGACACTGATTTCTAGAACGCACTTTATAAAATGTATTTAAGTCTACATTTGTTTATTGTCATCATAGGAGATGTTAAGTTTCATAATGTTACATTTTTCCGTTACCGAAATAATGGCATTTTTCTGAAGAGAGAAAAATGTCAAAATTTTCAAACAAAACTCAATATCTTCTAAACTAATGAAAATAATTGAATATGATCCTGTATAAAGTTGCGTTAAAACTCCTCAAGCAATTCAAAAATGTGATCATATATAAAATTTTATTCAAAAATGTAAAGATACTGATGGTTACGGGAAAACTAAACATCCTGTATATCATAGAATAATTTTACGTTATAAATAAAACTAAACAACTTTTGTATTTTAATATTTGCTGTATTTTGCATAAAAATGGAGATATGGAAGAATATCGCACTATTGTTACACCCTGTATAATTATAATTGTTGTTATGAAGGGAGTGAATTATTTCGCTTCAAAAAGGAATATAATTATTCTGAAGATGTTCATCAGAGCAGTGCTATTCTGTAGAAAATTGAAAATCATTTTAAAGCATAGCTTTTATTTATTAAATAAAAATTTGTCACTGAAAAAGTCGCATTTAATTTGAAAAGTATGGTACATCACACAGATATTTCATGGGATTAACATTTTATGATTGAGATCATACTTTTAAAAACTAATCCTCGATCAATTGCTGTGCTTATTTTAAGATATTACAATGTAGTGCTCAACCTTAGCGATAAAATGTAAAGAATTAAAGAATGTTTCTTAAGACAAATTACTACCATCATTAATTTGAATATGTAATGTGATTAAAGACGCTTCCCTAATTACTGATGAGTTCAATAAAATTAATATTTTAATAAGCATTAACTTCGCGTCCTTCTTCATTCATAATGCCCTATAGGTATCTTATATCCCAAGTTTGAGCACTAGATTTATAA